>JAGDQP010005230.1:0-79788 GCA_022664845.1 Lepisma saccharinum
GAAATGGGAGACGGATGAGCCAAGTTCCTTGGTGACAGCATGTAACAAGAACAAAGGAACTTGGCGCGAAGTGGCAAGGTTCATGATCCTCAAGCTATAAGGGTGGTGGGGATCCTAAAACCCAATACGTCCACCGCCACCAACCTTAAGGCTGTTGCCAGCTCGCGCCAAGTTCCTTTGTTCCTGTTACATGCTGTCACCAAGGAACTTGGCTCATCCGTCTCCCATTTCACACCTTTTTAGGGCTAAAGAACTTGGCTCCACTTTTTGCACCTCTGGTGTTTTTGTTCGGATACACAATACAAAGGCTAAAAGCTCAACATGTCATCGACCCGAGCAGTAAAGTGTACACATCATTATGAGTTTCCTGAAGAGACTCGCTTGCGAAAGTCAAGGAAGCAGGCTTCATAGCTGTAAAACAATCACTGAGCTTTCACAATTTTTCGAATTTCAGCTTCTATCAGTTAATTTACTTCAGAAACTATCTTCGTAATTTAAAAAGAGTAGTAAAAGTGAAGATAGTTAGGAGTGGCACGATAGAGTGGTTGGTACAGTGATCGACTGCGAACGAAACTGAAGATCCTAGGTTCGAGCCCCAGTCCAGACATTAGAAATCTTTTCTTGCCACAGGCTTGATGTTTACCAATACAAGTTTGAAGCAAATTTGGCGTGCAAAGTTTGTAGCAAATTTAGTATTTGTCAACTAGCAAGTTTGCTGCAAGATTGTAGCAAGTTTGCAGCAATACAATGTCAAACTTTGCGCAATCTTGCAATGCCAAACCCAGTACAAACTTGCTGCAAGTTTGGGTGCTATCTGGGATGTTCCATGTTCGAGTCTTTTCTTTATTTTCCTTACTATTATCATAGTGTATTTAACGCTTTATCATTTCTAGGCCTGTCTTTTTGTCCATTGTTTTCATCCTGAAACATGCCTGGATTATTCTGCCTAGAATCATTCTTTCCTGTCCTGTCTAGGGTCTCTATCGCAGGTCGCCTTAGAGTGATCTAATATCTTGTGTGGACTAACATGGCATAATCCTAATGAATGAAAGAAGGAAGGAGCCTAGTAAGGTTTTCTCAGCCTGATGGTTGCAACACTCAGGGCTCCGCGGGATATTTGTAAGAGAGTAGCTATGGGGAGTTGCATTGAATGAATATGTGTATTCAATTCAAATATCCTAACGACCGCTAGCAAATATTCCGTGAAGCCCTGGCTGTTACAAACATCAGGTAAAAACTAACGAAGTTTAAAGGTGTTTCACTTTGTCTGTTATTATTATTATTAATAATAATAATAAAGATAATGATTTTTTTATTAGATTCTACATAATACACTGCTTGCCATTAAAAATGTAACACCAAGAAACAGAGAAAAGAGCAACCCCAAATTTTGCAGATAAATACTGTCAGGTACAAGTAGCAAATGATGTAACTTACCGGTCTGTGTGATGCGTGACAACGTGACAACAGACGAACAGAATTGCCAAAGGTCAGTAGCCTGAGGGCTCACCATTGGAGTTCAGAACAGCTGCAACACGGCGAAGCGTAGAGAGGATGAGCCCTTGGATGCCCTCCTGGGGTATGGCAAGCCATGCGTCTTGGACACGATGCCACAGCTCATCAACTGTAGCTGGAAGAGGTCGCTTGTGTGAGAGACGTTGTGTAATTATGAACCAGACGTATTCAATCAGCGAGAGATTAGGTGAACGCCCCGGCCAAGGAAGCAGGGGAGCATAGTGTCTAGTCAGGAAGGTTAGAACATCACGTGCCACATACGTTATCCTACTGGAATGTGGTCCTCGACAGGACCTGTACTAAAAGGACCACAACCGGGTCCAACACATTGTCGATGTACACACGTCCGTCTATGCGTAGGAAACACGAACGGGCACGGAATCCAATTGCACCCCACACCATAACACCCAGTGTCGGAATGACGCTGCGATGTAAAACGCTTAGCGCCACGGTACCGCCAGATACTGATGCTACCATCGTGATGCTGCAGACAGAAGTGGGATTGTTCTGAACAGAGGATGTCCTGTCATTTGGCTCTCCATGCGCATGTAGTCGCTCATACCAACGCTGTGCAGTCAACAGAAGTAGCAGCAATGGATGCCGTGCAAATATGGCCCGCTCTGCCTGACGACGTAAAACTGCTCGTGAGGAAAATGGGGGCTGTACAACCTCCGCCAATACGTGCGTCAAGGTTCGGAATGTACTTATTCGATTTATCAGAGTCATAAGCACAAGCCGTCTTCCCTCGCGACCCGTGGTATGGTGTGGTGGTTGAAATCCGCCATGTCGTTGCGTCTTGCCCTCCTGGAGCCATGGAATCCATATGCGCTGTAGTGGACGAAATCCGTCGAATACGAGCACTAATGTCGTGGAAAGATAAACCGGACTCATGATATGTCACAATTCTTTCGCGATCTAAGGTTCTTTATTCTTCCTGTAGTTTTTCAGAGCGCTAACAGATGTCACCAAATGGATGATTTTCCTGAGGCGAAAGAGGCTAAATACCTCCGCCAGTGGTACATGAAAACAATAGAGTATCAGTTTTTGTCCAGTTCCCTGTAATACCAATGTGCGATGTTATCATTTTATGTTAGATAACAAATTTTCTGATTGGCGCTAATAAGTGGTTTGTTTTGCGGTCATACCAAGTGAATTCTTGCGTTGAAACAATAATAAACCGTTGTGCACAAATCAAGACAACGAGATATTTGTTTAACAAACTCAAAATGAGTACAATCATCGAGAAAAGGTAACGTATTTTTTTCCCCCTCTGTGAACAAATAGTTATTTATCAACCATGATATATTTTTCTTCCTGCTATTCAAAAGGCAATCAACATGCTCTTTGTTTAGACATGCCTTTTGTTTTTACTGTACGGATCCGTAGCAACCTTTCAGAGATAATAGTCATATTCCTACTCCCTCAACTCTTCAGCTTTCAAATCAGAGCGGCGTGAAATTATATGGTTTGGTGTCTGCGTACGATGGAACAAAATATATTTGTGGAATGAAGTGATCTTTAATTTATCATACTAGAGTGCTCGATTACATTATAAATCAAGTTAGTTGAAGCCAAGTTCAAGAGGGAACAGCTAGCCTAATTAATTTCCCCACTTCTAGTTTATCCCAAAGATAATAAAGTTTTTAGTTCGAATTAAGATTTTTACGGCATTGTTATCGCTGTGCGGTTCGTTTTTGACTCGTGACATAATTCATGGAATGGGAAGTTTAGTCCATTTTTTATATTAAAACTGAAATGAAGAAACATGCTTAAATGTTTCTTGTTGTTTCTGGTTTTTCATACAAGGTATTTCACTCCGTATCATACCCAGTATGTTCTAAACAATTAGAATAGGAATGAAGATCCGAATCCAAAACAATCCGTGTCAAAAACAAAAAGATCACGTTGAGATAATTTCAACGATATGCAACATACTATATATCGGATCACTTTATTTTAAAGGGTACTTTTGCGGGTGGTGGGGTTTACTGGTATGTTACCCCAGATTTTGGACTTTTCTGGAGGTTTACAAGTAACCCCCTAAGCATGTGTAATATTTTGTCTATCTAGCCAGTTGGGAACACGTCAGAACATCTATATTGATTTCATAATTTGAGGGGTTATTTTGACCCTTCCCCCCCTAGGGATCGCACCGCAGATTTTGGACTTTTCTGGAGCTTGGCATGTAACTCCCTAAGCATGTGTAAATTTGTGTATTTCTATCTAGTCGGTGGAAACGTGTCAAACATTTATGTCAATGAGTGAGTGAGTGGTTATTATACGAAAAAGCCTATTTTGAGGGTTTATTACTCAGCACCCCATAAATCCTTTCACTTGAGGTTTGGTAGTGTTATAAAAGATCTCATTACTACTAAACGTTGAAAATTTGATGTTGCTGGGGTAATTAGTAAGTAAGCACTGATGTCTTGTAAATGGTAATTTACCTCTAGTTTGGTCTTTTTTAGTGTTTCGTGTAAAGCTACTTGGCACCGCACGTCTGGTCGGCTTGGAACTTGGCTGCGTGCGCTGCCGCGCACGCTGATATCATAAAATTTCAACTGAACTTATCTCGGTTTGTGAGGAAGAAAACGAAATCCGTGCTGTTAGTAGTGTCTCAATACAGAAATCCCTATTAAGGCGTGGCAATTCTCGCGCAGGCGCATTACTACTTAAACAGTAAATATTACTCCTTAACCGTAAATAAGACTGACAAGCAGCTGATTTCTATTTGCTAATTTGGCGTCTTGGTAGAATGTCAGAAAGCTAATACGGAGAACCCGGGATCGAATCGTGGTGTAGTTTTGTTTGTATTTTTTTGGTAAACTTTATTTTTATATGGGCCAGTCTAGTGACAAGCCCAGATAAGCTATCTTGAGAAATGGTTGCAGAAATATTAGAAAATATCTCAATAATAATCTTTTTACAAAGTAGCTCAACCCTTCTATAGGAGAGTTGCAGAATTCAAGTCCAGTTCTGAAGCAAATTCATTGGCATCAGTTAACACTATCATTTGATCTTAAGTTCTGAACAACAGATCTTAGTTACATACATCCTATTTATCAATTAGGTTCACGGATTTTGAAACCCTTAAGTTTTCTTAACTTTGCGGATTTGAAGATTTGCAAAAATGTTACTTATCGACGAAGTAACGCCAAAATGCTCAGCAAGCTAAGAACAAAGAAACCCAACTTCAAATGTGTTTTAAGAGGACTTAGTAATCGAGCCCTCTTTTAAAATATATTTAAAACTGGCAGACAAATGAGATAAATAATGGTATTTTGGAAACTAGCCTAGATAATACTTAAGAATATCTGTCAAATGAATTGAAATTGAAATTGATTTAACTTTGTACATTGATTTATTTAATTTAATCTATAGTTTGTGAAGAAATTTACTATTGGAGAGAAATATGAAGGCCTGGTCTATGTGGTCTTACTTTACGACCCTTCAAATCTCTTGGCTAAAAGAATATGGTTCAAGCTCGGATTCAAATCATTTCAAAGATGTTAATAAAATATTATTAGCCTTTTCAAAATTTCAATATTGTTCTGGATTTATTCGGTATTTAAAAAAATTGAAAACGGGAAATGTGAATGGGGAGCCGTAAATCATTACTTTAGAAGAACGTATATATTATGATTGGTTTATTCGTACTTTGTATATAATTTCGTTGTATATATATTTTCTACAAGTTATATTCAGAACTGTCAAGGTTCAGAAGAAAAAACTGAGTCCAAAAAAAATGTTACATGATGATACAATAATAACGTTTTGTCATTCGTGTTGTTAATTTTGATGTTGTTATGAAGTTTGTTTTGTGGGTACATATTGCTGAATTTGTGATTTCATAATTAAAATGAATTTGGCAATAAACCTGGAAATGTACGGGGAAATCCCGAGTAATCTCTGATTAAATGGATGCAGTGAAAAACATAAACTAAATGTACGAAAATGGAATAGCAGAAGGTATAGAAACATTGTGGAACAGAGGAATTATGAAAAGTTTGAATTAGTATCGAAACACAAATTCCCCCAACCTCAAGGAGCTTCAATTTCCACACTGAGCTAGAACTCCAGTTAAAACTGTCTCGATTGGTACCCAGACAGTTAATGTGTCATCTTTTTGAGTTTTTTTGAACATCGGGGTCCCCAGAAAGTCCCACCCTGAGAAATGACCGATCTCCAACTTCTACTAGCGATCTCCGCATTCGCAATCTACATGCAACTAAAGCATCTGTCGCGGGTGTGAATGCATACGATGTCTGTCTTTCGGAGACATTTACCGCGAATTGGAATATGTAAATGAGAGAGGAAAGAAGGTGAAACAAGAAGACAGAGAAACTCGAGAAGAGTTTTCTTGAAGAGGGCAAAAACCAGAATATGCATTGCTGTATATTCTGTAAAAATTCCTGTATCGGCTCAAACTAGATAGTTTACCTGGTACACCACCCATGCAAGAAGGGTGGAGAAACCCAGGTAAAAGTCTGCATGGCTCTACTATGAATCGCATCCTATAGCAAGTGTCTGTGTTGAATCATGCAAACGCTGGACGAGTGGCTGCATCTCAGACAAGTGGCTTCTTCAACTAGTGGTTGCATCTCTACAGTGGCCGCATCCCAGCAAGTGTCCGCTCCAACAGGTTTCCGTTCCCCAACAAGTGGCTGCAACACAACTGCAGGCTAAATCGGACCGCCTCTGCATCACAGCAAGTGCTCTTCCGTTCCCCAACAAGTGGCCGCAACAACAAGAGGCTACATCTCTGCTAGGGTCTGCAACAACAGTGACTGATCGCACCGCAGGTGCCAAACGAATGCCAATCTGAAATTGAGACTGGATTGATAATGTGTCAATACAAACAGAGTCTAATGTACCTGCAGTTCATCCGAAGTCTCCAAGAGGTTCAGAAACTTCTTATCATGTGCCGGCGCAGGTTGAGGAACAACAGACGCCAGTGCAGAGTTGTAGAACTCCACGGACTAAGTCTACTTTTAGTCCCAATAAAGTTTGAAAATTAGCACGAGCTTTACCTCTCACGACAAGCATTAAGCGTCTGACACACGTTCTGGCTGCCCAGTTAGCGCAGGAAGAGTCAATCGATCAACCAGGTCCATCTTTGACCTCAGACATGGTTGAGGGTAATGTGAAGGATACGGATTGGATTCACTTGGGAAGGAAAGGGAAATCAAAATATAAACCTAAACTTAGAAGGTGATATTTTTATGTAGCTGTTATGATTTATGTTGCATTATTCTTTTATCTTGCTAAGGTCCATTTACAGCCTTCTCGTTTTTAACTTGTTACACTAAAGACATCTTTAGATTTTATTAATCGTTATGACGTATCTAGAATCGTAGCTAGACAGGGCTACAACCTTCTCTTCCTCCGCTAGTCGCTCCTATCCCCGGCTGTATACTCTATTCAACGATTCTGTATATTCAGAATTTATTATGAATAGGGTACTACCACATGAAATGTAAGTACGGGTACTTTTTTTCATCATTTTCAAATTATGCCTTCTTCAATTACCTTAAAGCAATACGCAGAACGAACAAGCAACAAAAAATATAAATAAATTCCTATTTTGTTTTCCTTTTCACTTCTCCAGTGAGAGTTTCATTTATCCCTGAAGAAAAACCTTAAAAAATTACATCATTTTCCTTTCCTCTTTGATTACCTCATCCTAGTTCTTTTTACCTGAATACATTTACTCTCTTTTTCTCCCATATTTCATGTTTGTACATGACGCTTCGTTATTAAAACGTAGATGGTGTCTGGTGCTGCCATCTACCGTGCTAAAAAGGTTGTTGCTTCGTTTTATTTTCTTAAAATCTGGGAAAAAGGTGCTACCAAGGGGAAAAATATTTAATTTTTTGCTTTAGCGTTCCGCTTGTAGGTCTCTTCAATGACTTACTCCCCCTTACTCAAGCCTTTTGCGTTCTATTACCACTGAAGATATGTTTCTCGGAAAAAGAACGGAATGCTATGATTTAAATATATATATTTTCTGCGTATACGCTTAAATTAATTTATCTTCATTTTTATCCTTATTAATTCTGCATGAATAAAGTTTTCTCATTTCTGTCTATCCGCATATCACGTTGATTTTTCTAAACATATTTCCAAGATAATCCTTTAGATTGAAAAACGGCTTTTCACAGACGAAACAGATCCTAAAATGAATCTTTTTAAAATTACTTTTGTCCCTGTTTGTCCATCAGTGTTTCTTCTAGAAGAACTTTTCTTCGGGGCTCATGAAAATTATAAATAATGCATATTCACTTCTTTGGGCTAGAAATATACAATACAACGTGTAACAATAACATTTCTTAACGATATGTCGTACTTCTTTAATGAAAATGCACGGCAGTGCATGCAGCCAAGTTCTGTGTCACAAAACTACCAGAAGCATGTTATACCGGAACAAGAGTTTATAGTGAAATCGGAGATTTCGAGGCCGCGTACGAACAAAGATTTTAAAGATAGGAATATGAGCTTTCGAAGTTAAGGAAATATGGCAAATTTGTGCAGGTGTGCAAAATTTCATATTCGTAGCTTGAAGCATATTCCAGTTGTGGACCCCTGAAATCTGCGTATTTTAGGCTCACTAATTCATTCATTCACTCACTCACTCATCATATTGTTTAGAGCGTTCACAATAAGTTAGAAACATGAAATTTGGCATGAAGGTGGAGGATGAGTGAGTGAGTATGTAAAGGGAGAATTCTGACATTTGGAAAAGTCGCCATCTCGGTTCAAAATCGCCGTTAAATGTAAAATTTCTAAGAATATACAGCTGGAGCTAGAAAAACAAAATTTCGTATGAAGGTACATCACTAGTGTGAACGACGGGAGAGTTGCTGTTTCTTTAGGTAAGGTATTCTAACTACGACCTGAGTTTAGGAAGACCTTTTACCATGTGAACGGCTTCCTCCAGGTCCACAAAGAATACCTGGAACATTTGTGAAACAGACGATTACTGAAACGTTGAAATATTAGCGAGAGGTTTTACATAATGTCGTTCTTCGATTGCTTAGTGTGAAATTATCGATGAGAATTACGTGGTGAACTCTGGGAGTTCATTATGGGCGTTAACTTTAAATGTCAGATGGTAGAGGCTAAATTTGGGACTTTAATGCAACGAATCTCTGCTAAACATAAGAACTACTTGGATACGAAAGAGTTCTGTTACCGAGTTAATTGAACGTAACATGATTACATTTTAACACACCACGTTTCTTAACGATGGACAGAATAAACGGGTTTTACCGGAGTTATTAATCTTTGAGCAAATACAGATCGGGAGGTGACACTTAGAGTCTAAATTATGCCAGACGCTTAGAGTTCGCAATATAAAACAGATCCTCTATCCATACCTGAAATTTAGTTAGATGTTAGATGAATCTCAACAGCCTTTGATTCCGTCGCAGCCAGATGATGGAAAATGCTCAGAAAACTATCTTCCTTCTTGTATTGGAATTGATGTTTCGGCTGGAGTCTGTCGGAATTGGAGATCTCTTCTATTGTACTCAAGCACTGAAGGTCCCTCTATGAATCAGGAGATACTGGAGTACTGAAGCTCTGTAGGCCCCTCTACGGAACTGGAGGTTTTGGTAGAATACTGATTGGCTTTATATAGGAAAACGTACATGTAGTAAATGTGTGTGTGTGGTGTTTGTCTGACTTGACTTTCCTTTGAACTTTAAGTAGGACGAAAGGTGACGTTCCCATCATAAAGAACATGGTTAATTTGCTCAAAGGTGAATAACATCTCGATTGACGTCATGGATTGCAATATATTTCATCAGCCTTCGTTGTTGCTACTCTGTACATCTTTACTGAAACATGGCGGTGGTTTTATTTCCATTTCACCGAACAAATTACAAGAAATATATAAAAATATACTAAAACCTAATTTTTCCCTATTATTTTGAATTTTATGAATAAAGTTAATTTTTCCCTCTACTGGGGACTATCACACTAGTACGTTATGAAAATATTATAAAATGTCTCAATTTGGATCCAAAATGGCGGACCCCCCAAAAAATCAACTTTCCACGCTGTTTGAGCTACAGAAATGAAATTTGGTATGAAGGTGTATCATCACGAGTAGTTCACGACAATATAGGAAAATGTTAAATAAGTCGCCATCTTTAATCCAAAATGGCCGCCCAAAAATCCATTTTCGAAACCACTGAAGCTAGAGAAACGAAATTTGATATGAAGGTGTACCATTACGAATATGTTACAATAAATAGGGCAAACGTCCCTCCCCTATGGGGCAGATCTGCACCATGGGGGCGCAGTCCCTCGGAGAGTCTGGTTGCGATAAAGGGGGCGCAAAACCCTACACGTTGGGGGCTCAGCTCGCCACGGGGATCTGAGGAAGCGCCCTCAGCGGAGCGGAGCGAGTATATACACGTACAAAAAGCTGTGAAATCTGAGCAACAGCACCAGACGTGCAAAAAGCTCAGCCAAGTTCTTCACCCCTAAAACGTGGTGAAATTGAAGACGGATGAGCTAAGTTCCTTGGCGATAGCACGTGAGTGGAACACTGAAAGATGGCGCGAGGTGCCAAACATCATGATCTTCAAGCCATTAGGCTGGTAGCAGGCCTAAAACCCACCACGCCCACCACCACCAACCCTGAGGCTAGAACATCATGAACCTTGCCACCTCGCGCCAACTTTCAGTGCTCATCTTACATGCTGTCACCAAGGAACTTGGCACATCCGTCCATTTCACCACTTTTTAGTGGTGGAGAACTTGGCTGAACTTTATGCACGTCGGGTGTTTTTAAGTTTTTGCTCGGATCTCAAAATATCATGAACAATATTGTTGTGCTATTATACTTGTATTAGCCAAAGTACCCGCTTGTTCGAGCGGGGTGAGTCAAATAAATTGGCAACACGAACAATAGGTCTGTCAACCCTAACAATATAGTTGCAGACTTATATGCAAGCAAGGGCAAGCAAGCATTGTTGCATGAGCATTGCATGTGTGGTTTAGTTCCGGTCAAGGTCGAACATACAGTACCTCGGCATTTAAACTGATAAACTGATCTGAAATCTAGACTAATCCGTGCAGCTAAGAGTATACAACTAACGTAAGAGAAAGCTATGTATATGGCTACCAAAGAGCAGCACTCTGGAAAGGTTTACTGTTATGTATAGGTGATACCACCAGACATCCCCTCCCTCTTGTAAGGGTCCACTCCCGAAAATCTCGACAACACTCCCCAACTTTAAAATTTTGCTGTGAAAAATGGATAAAAACCGTTCAAAACTGCAATTACACCTTCCCAATTTTGACTTTACACCCCCACCCCAAACTGAAAATCCTGGCGAAAACCCTGTGTATGATTCTTTGTTGGACTCTCGTAGAGATTGTGAAGCAATTCTTTAAGTTCAGTGTAACAAAGACCTTACATTCATATCTTTCTTATGGTTTTTAGTCAATGAACCCCATTAAACAGTATCTATCAGGTGAACTGAACACTCTCATGGATTTTGAAATCAAAATGTTTTATCAGTAAGCTGGATTTGTGAAGGATCCGATTCTTGAGAAATAAATTACTCCATACACACCTCAGATCAGTAAACGTGATCTATCACAGAATATCTTATAAATTATCTCAGAATCCCTTTCAAACCTTCATGATGAACAGACCGACAGAGTTATTGTTCTGAAGTAGGTGAGCTACCTCTGTTGGAGTGCTCAACTATTTCTTTTTAAATGGGAAAATTAGGACTGCCTGAAGTCTGATCACAACGACCAGCTAACGCACGTGCAAATCCATGACGGTGTGGAACAGATCCATAGTTGCAAACAACACTTCATGTGGTTGAATCCCCCAAGCTGTTGTCAAATATAACAGAGGTTCGGCAAGTGTTTTTACTCTTTTCGACACTATACTTGGTTCAATCCTTACAAGAGCTTTAGTACTGTTACGGATATACTGACTACAAAGACGGTAAACGTGGCAACCTTCAACCAAAACAAACTATAATTATTTCATTCTTTTCGAGACCAGTTTCTTTGCATACACATCAAAGAAGACATTTGCAAGGATTTCGTTTTTATTCTTTTGATGACACTTAATGAAAAGCCTTTGGTCTTCGTCTTCTCAACAACATTATTTAGTCTTGAAATCGATAGGAACTTTTGTGAGTCATTGGAAAAGCAATTTCTTTCTCATACCAAGGTTGTAGAGATATCTAAGAAGATACAAGAAAGAAGACTGTAGTAGTATGGACATGTAATAAGGAGAATAAATGGAAGTGGAGGGCAAGAGAGGTAGAGGGAGGCCAAGGAGGAAATGGATGGATAGGGTTAAGAATGGTCTCGGGGAGAAACGTCTGTCAGGGGAAGAAGTTTAGGAAGTTGAAGACCCATAAGAAACGTCGACCCCACGTAGGTGGGAAAAGACGGAGAGAAAGAAGTTTAATAAAAAGCTTCAATTATTGCCAGCACCAAAGTATAACAATGAAAAATATTGCTGGATGCAATTCACAACGGGGAATAGTAGAAAAAGAATACCATCCCGGCGTTCTCCTGGTGAAACTAAGGGAAACTTTGGAAAGCGTGTCAGAATCGTTGCCAGTGTGGCTATCCACTTCGGGATCTGAAGGTCCGTGGCCATGGGTTTGGGTACCTGTTACATATCACGTAGGCCTAACGCCTGCTACGCGTTATGTAACGTACGAACACACCAAGCAGATTTATTCAATGTATTCAGATATTTAGGTTGGCAGAATTTTATTTAATTACAATCACTTGAAAAGATATACATTTTAGTTTCACTGTGGGAGAAAAGACCCAACTTTTTAAACAGCACTATACTGAAATTCATGCTAGCTTAGGAATAAACCGGAAGGAATGCTGCAGCTGGAGTTGCGCAGTGCGATGTTGCCACTAATACAACACGTACCTAGCGGAGGAGCCAATACTGTCATAGAAGAATACTTTCGCTTACTAATTTCTCTTAAGACAAAATAAATTAATAACGGCAAAATCTTATGTACGAACGGACTAATTTTCCGCGTGACGAGATGCTGTTCTATTGAAAATAGCCTGTGTTATCAAAGATCGTTTCCAAAGAACGAAAAAACATTCATGCAGCAGCTATGTTTGTGGAACCATACCACTATTATCATATATACCAGGAAAGCATGACAAATTTATAACTCTCAATATTTTTAAAATGTAATACGGCTATAAATATTGCTATTTTGTGAAGTGGAAAAAATGGGTACATTAATATATACATTTTTAACAGGTTAAAAGATTTGATACGTGCCGTATATTACAGCAGAAATGAAATAATAATAATTATTATTATTATGCCTTTTAATATATTTTAAGTTTTTTAGGCATCTGAGGCTCAGGGGATTGTGGAAGGTATCCAGGCGGCCAGGACCTCTTTTGTAGGTACCATCCCGGCATTGGCCTAGTGTGACTGAGGAAAAAAAAACCTGCTAGGATGATCGGCAGCTGGGACAGTGGCGAATCAGAATGTTGGTGTGGGGAGGGGCGCAACTGGAATAAAGGGAGACATTTTCGATATTACCGCTAAATGATTTTTTTTCAAGTGTAAATTTATCGTATATCCACTCTTATTGCTGGAATGTAACACCAATATCTCCCAAAATTCATATTTGTCGGGAAACAAAATCGAAATTTTTCTTAGATAAATTGTTGAAATAATGCTATATAAATACATTATTTTCCCTTGAGGGAGAGGCACTGACCCCTTAGCTGGATCGGTCCCAGGACCTCCCGAATGCTAACTACTACTACTATAATAATAGTCCTAATGATAATAATAATAAACCGTAGGTACAGAGCATTCTGCGGAGAGTGTAGCCTTTGCTATCGAGCAAACGCCTCAAAACAAAAGTTAGTAACTGCAATTAATATTTATTTTTTGAAAATCATACACAAGAAATCACACGTATCAATGACAACAACACACGCTACACAATTTAATTAGTCACAAAATAACAAACAGTAAACACCAACACACGATAAACATCACTCGCTTCCTTGCTTCTAAAAGGAAGTGTCGTTACCTCCATCCTTGTTGTGGCCACATAGGTTTGGCAATAGCGCACCCTTAGATGCCAAACTTACTTGTCAACACCAAGTCTGATTTAGAAATGCGTGTTCTTTTATAACCTTCACTTTATTTCATAGGTGTTCTAACTATTTTTCTGTTTCACGATAGCAAACACATCCCAGATTTTTTGGGAAAGAACTCACCTTTTAAAGATCTGACAACGTTGCTCCAGCTTTCTGCTGGAAAGTGGCTGCGTGAGATGAAGGGTTGCAAGTGGTAGTGATTTTTATGTAGACGACACGCAACTAATTTTCCTCACCGCCACAATACATTATGCGAATTGCGAACAGTGGAACTTCTTAATGAGGACCTCGCGGCCGTGTCAAACTGGTGTCATGATAATGGTCTTCTCATCAATCCAGTGAAATGCGCGTTTACTCTTCTGGGAACCCAACAACAGGTAAACAAGATCAACCATTCGGAACTAAAAGTGCGTATTATGGATTCTTATGTCTCTTTCTCTCCGAATATCAAAAATATTGGGCTGATAATACATCAGGAACTGAGCTGGCGTACACACACAACTTCACAGTGCCTTAAAGCATTAAATGCACTAAGACAACTATATAAAATAAAATATTTCCTATCGCACCATATTAAGTTATACCTTGTAAATGTGCTTATTCTACCTTTATTTGATTATTGTGATGCGGTGTACGGAACGTCTCTTTCTACTCGTAGATGTATGGCTATTCAAAAGGTTCATAACTCTTGCATTCGGTTCGCTTTTGGATTACGTAAAAGTCAGCACATCTTACCCGTGATGAATAATAATAATATTTTGACAATGTCTCGGCGTCGGTATCTGCACTACTGTTGCTTGATCTATAAGGTTCTCAAAATAAAATCTCCACCGTACCTATACTGTAAATTCATAAGTAGGTCCAATATTCATTCATATACAACGCGGAGCTGTGAAAAGCTTGATGTACCACGCCACAAGCTCAAACAGGTTCAGGGATACTTCTCAATATCGGGAGCAAAGGCCTGGAATGCGCTTCCCAAACGTATCCGAGATATTGAAACATTTAAATCATTTAAAATTTCGCTAAAAATTTTCCTACTTAAGGATCAGCAGCTAACCTCCAGTACACATGATAAATTTACTACCTAGATGTCAGATGCGAAATTGGTTCAAAATTGTCCTTTTGTGCTCATTAACACAATTTTTGGTTGTAATTTGTAATGGTGTTTTATTGTGTGTGTATGTGTGTTTTTTTTTTGTTTAATCCACATTATTTTACTGATTTAGTAACTCTGTTTTTTCTGTTTGTAACTGAATTCTTTATCTTGTATTTCGTCAAATTTTGATGTGTTGTATTTCTATTTATGTATTCTTCTTGACAAGGGTGAGGTGGTAGAGCACCCTCTGGCTGAACCTCGCCTGCTCTAATAAAGCCATTTTCAATTCAATTCAATTCAATTTATGCAGTTGACACCAATAGTTATACGAGCTGAATTCTTCACCTGAAGACAATTCTATGACTGTATAAGCGGTTTTTATAAGAACAGTTATTCATTGGTTCAGAAAACAGTATTAAAATACTACCGCAGGGCTCGAAACATTCCGAGCACCAGGTCGCCATGAGGACTTGAAATACGAGTCTGGCGCCTAGCATTCTTTTTTACGTCAGTACTGTATTTCCAATTTTTAACTGCCAGTAGTTCTGATTTTTATGTGCTTGGATGAATTAAAACAAATTAATCCAAATTGTTCAAATAACAGTGGACAATTAGTATTTCAGTGCTCAAACTACAAGACGTTCGTGCAGATAAAACACAAATTGCTGCTTTGCAGGCACGTATCCAGAAGTTGGTTTTGGGAGGGTCCGAGGGCTTCTGGGGGGGTCCAATGTGTGTCTGGGTATGAAATGTATATTATATATATATATAATTACCCCAGGAGTTATAATATTTTCCACGAGTCTTGAGGGTCCTGACCACCCGGACCCACCCCCTAAATACGTCTCTGCTGCTTTGTAAAACTTAACTTATATAGCCTTCAATTGTTGTAATTATCGAGATATATCCTTTACACTAAGGTAAGCTTATATTGTTATACCAATACAACTATAATTTAAGGCCAAAACATGTAGGCCTATGCACCAAATTGTACTTGTCTCGCTAAATAAATGTTAGGACGCCTCATTTCAGAGTTTCACTGCCACCCTTCTCAACTACCATTCTCGGTTTTGTGTTTATTGAGGAACGTCATACAACGTACGTACTTTAAACTGGATCAACAGTTTTCTTGCTTGTATTAACAAGCAATCAAAATGAATTGAACAAAATAAAAGTTAGTTCAAAATTGAACAGACCTTACAACTGAAATCGGACTCGTCAATCGTAATATACTATTGTATCCGAACTACTTTGGAATAAGCATTTATAGGGATAACAAGATACTCTCATTGTTAATGCAAATAAGGCTAACTGTCGGGGGAAGAGGGTTGTGTTCGAAAAGCTTTCATGAAGTGGAAATCCTTCTGTATCCCGTGATTTCGTATCCTGGACTCATTCTCGAGCTTCCCTCCGTTTCTAGTACGTAAATATTAGAAGGGTGCCTTAAATGAAGGCCCAGTTCGCTTTCTTCCCCATTCTTTCCAAAACTGTACTCGTCGAAGAACATTGGCTAAAGTTTGAGGAAGCCATAAGCTTCACAATTAATTAATTTAAAAGTGTGAAGCAAGTAAAACTGTTTCTCCAGTGTTAATAATAGTAAGTACAATCAGTTCTCTCGTAGTTTCTTTAGAACTTTAGTAAACTTTATTTTGTATGGGTCATTTTAGGAACTATAGACTTCGATCCGTCACGATTATACGAGTGCAATGCTTGTTAAAATCCACAAGGAACCATGTAATAGGTGGAATTTTAACCCATGACCTTGGAGACGCTCACATAAAGTGAATTGCTGTCTACATGAATTAAATAATCCGCCAAATTGTAATTTCCTACGGTGCTTTATTAAGAAGCTAGTGTGAAAGGAAGAAGTATTTTAATTATTTAGTCATTGGACATTGCAGTATGACACGCTTCCAACCTGACGGAACAACATAGCAGGAAACACTGGCAAGCCTGTTCTCAGTCTGATGACGACTTCCGGTTTGTTATCATCGTAAGGTGACTTGGAGTATAGTTTTGCTTTTTCAAAAAGATTAAAAACTTTCACTATAAACAAACGTAATACAAATAGCGAAAAAATAAGTGTCCTAGCGTCCAGATTAAGATGAATGTGTTTGAATCTCGAGCCTTAAATCTCCTCCCCTCTCTCGTCTCTCTCTCTCTCACTCACTCTCTGTTTCTTCCTCTCGTATTGTATCTACATCTCTCTCTGCCCCTTTCTCTCTGTCTGCCTATCTTTTTTCTCTCCCTCCCTCTCATTACTTCTAGACCTATATGTTTCTGTCTCCGTGTCTCTTTCCCCTCTCTTCTCTTCCTCAAACTAGTTCCTTCGTCCTCTCTCTCTCTCCCCCTTTTATTGTCTCTATTTCTACATTTTTCTTTCTTGTCTTATCCTTTCTCTCTCACTATATCTCTCATTTTTTTATTTTTTTCCTTATCTCTCCCTCCCTCTCTCTTTTTCCCCTATCTCCATTTGTCTGTCTCTATTTCCCTCTACATATATCTTTATCTCCTTTTTCTCTTTCTTTCTTGCTCACTATGTATAATTCTTTTTATGTGTGTGTTCGTCTGTTTCTGTCCGTGTGTTTGGGTTCTACGTATAAAGAAATACGTGTGCCTTGTAAATGATCTATATCTTGTACCATCACTTTAAGCTTGTAATCTCTACAAAGAAAAAAAAAACCGGTTTCATGTACAATTCAGGGAAATATGATATGACTGGAGCTTCTACTCTGTCTCTGTCTGTGCTACAAATATCTGCAAATTTTACCTCTTTTTTTTTTCTTCCACGAAAATATCGGCTTAACGAAGATGAAAATCCTGTTGGAACCGAAGCGCAAGGCCAAACGTCTAACACGGAATGATTGATTTGAGCTGTATGGAAGCGAGTCGAAGATGAGATAGCCTTTCGATCAAAAGTTTAATGAAGACATCTGAGTTATTGCTTAGTTGCTCAGTACTTTCTCAAGAATAACGCAGCAGACCATTACAACTGTAATATTTTAATAACTGTACGAAAAACCCTGTGCAGAGCTGAAACGGATCACCGGGTTAAGTCTATGCTTAGGACCCGGTAACGAAAGCAGAGATTTAGTTTTCATTCCTTATTATATCGTTCCGTTTTTAACAGTGTTTCTTTTCGGGTAATCAGGAGTTTTAACCTCCTCCCCCCTTCCCCAGAGCAAGAAAATTTAAATTTAATTTGTAAGGGCTTTAGGCAACTTTAGCTCAAGCCGAACAGATAATGATGGGATGACTGCTGAAATCAAGGAAGTGGGACGAGACGGGAAAACACCGTAAAAAAAACCACGCACACGGTGTTTATCCACCAGAAAACCCACATGGCATGAGCAGGGTTCAAACTGAGGATCCCACGCACCAGAGGTGGGCGCTATACCACTGTTGCCACCTCGTCGAAACCGAAAACATATGGAAATAGTCTTCATGTTCTCAGAAAGAACACGCCGGAGGTGTATCGCCCTTCGAAAGCCTATTCTGAAAGAATTTTGTGTTTGAAGTATTAATTAGCATAAAGCATTATAATCTTCTAAAACTGTCAAAAATGAAGTTTGCCTTACTTAAGCTCACGTCTCAAGTCATCTCATAAATTATATATAAATTTTAAATTCAAACTACAGAAACAAGACCAAGTTACCGGTAGAGACCTGCACGGGCCGGGCTAGGCCCGAGGCCCGCAGCCCGACCCGGCCCGCGGGCCGGGCTTGGGCGGGCCAGCTCCGCTTTTCCTATGGGCCGGGCCGGGCCGGGCTTGCTCTTTCGTCAGGTCGGGCCGGGCTCGGGCCGATTAATTGCACTTCTTTAAAGCAGTTAAATAATTATTGACTTTCTTTAAACTATAATTGGAATAAAGTCAATAGTTCAAGTCTGTATGCACGCCACGTGGAGTGAAAGGTATTACAAACAATGCAATATTTACAGTTGGTGTTACTTAGCGGCTCCACTTTCACTATAGAGGATTAGTTGTTCACCGGGGTGTTGACCCCAGTCAGCAATCACACGAGTGACTGCATGTCCTTCCCTCAATAAATAACAAAAGAAAGTATGCGTATTGAAGCTTCCTCCGCTGATGGTCTGAGTCAGTACCAGAATATGGTCATTGGTCAATCGAACCATTGGATGCCAGGGGGTGAACGGTCAGAGTTGTCTTCTTGATATAAAAGTGAAATGAAACCGCACTCTTTGTTCTTCTCTCCACTTCAGCGACCCTCTGGAAGAAATTGTGGATGAAGTCAGGGTTGCAGTCTAATACGGTGTTAAATACCGTGCAAATGTAGGCTATACTTTGACTGGCTACTTCTTTGCTGGATTTAAGAAACCTGTGACTACAAGTAATCCTACTGTTCAAAGCGAAAGGATTATTTTGATCCTTTGTGTTAGAAATAAATTGAAACGGCAATCCTGTAGAATGAAATTAAAATGACTAGCAAATCTAAGCGCATCACATTGTTCAAACACTCACACAGTCTTGTATGCATTATATATTATTATTATTATTATTATTATTATTATCATACTAGACACAAATATATTGGGCTCGAGCCAAAACTTTTTAAAATTTATCCTGCCGGACGGGGCTTGGGCCAAGAATGTTTAAAACTCTTCGGGTCGGGTCGGGCTCGGGCCAAGAATTTTTTAAACTTATCGGGCCGGGCCGGGCTTGGGCCAAAAACTTCTAAAGCTTTCCGGGCCCGGGCTGGGCCGGGCCTAGGTACATTCGGGCTGGATTGGGCTCGGGCCGAAAAATTCGGCCCGTGCAGGTCTCTATACCGGGTAAAGATTAAGTCACCGGTTCACATATGTCAAGATTTGATCAATGAGTCACCGAATCTCAACTCAGTCTCCTCATCAAGGTCGAGTCGCTGAGTAATTCGGGTCAATACGGGGTCAATCGTGTCAAGTTTTGAAGCGAGTCATTGAGGCCGGGTCAAGTATGTTGTGTCAGATCGGGTCACCAGGTTTCAGCTGTGTTTCTGTGAAGTAACAATTGTCCCGTCTTTCTTCCCCCACTCTCTCTCTCTCTGTCTCTCCTGTCTCTATGTGTATATCCGGCTAATCTCTCGAAAACTATGCCATCCACACCTATATGTGGTATAATATAAAACCTTATGAACAGAGCTGAAACCGGCTCACTTTTGGTGACCTGGTCTAACCCAAACATAGGTGAACCGGAGACCCGATGACACAGTTCGAAACTTGACCCGATTGACCAGGTCTGGGAAATTACATGAACTGGGAATTTCGGCGTCATATTTTTCATGGACTGAGGATAACATCCCCGGTGCTTGTCACCCCTTAAAGCAACACTGTTCAAACGCATGGAAAAAATTAAGAATTCTGTTTTGTCATCTGGGATACTGGGTAAAAATTTGGTCACCGGGTCAGGCCGGGTCCGAAGTCTAGACCCGGTGATCTGGCCCAAAACTTGACCTGAATGATACGGTGACCTGTTTCAGCTTTGCTTATGATATGAGGGTTTCACATAATTTTGTACGGTATCTATCAGTTGAACTGTAGAGACTCCAGGTAGAGCTGAAACGGGTCACCGGGTCTAGAGTTCGGACCCGCCCTGATCTGATGACCCGATTTAGACCCAGTAACCAAGAGGAGAAAACAGAGGTTTTTTTTCTATTTCTATTGTTTCAACAGTGTTCCTTTTAGGTGTGACCAGGACCGGACATGTTACCCGTAAAGCACAAAAAATACGACTCCGAAATTTCTATTTCATTATGTTTTCTAGACCGGGCCACCTAAGTTCAGGTCATGCCGGGTCATCAAAAGTGGCTCGGTTTCAGCTCTGGCTCCAGGAGTAAAAAAAGACGAAGAAAGCCATATAACAATAACCTTTCTGTGTCTGTGGCTATTGTCTCGAAATCAAGCCCTTCACTGCACAGATATGATGTTATGAAAAACTACGATGTGAGGGTTTCACATAAATGTGTGCGGTCTTGAACCGTTGAACCATTGAGGCTCAAACAACGAGAAAAAAAAGAAAGATGTGACCTTGATAATCTGAACAATCAACACCAACAATAAACATCTATTTAAAAACTGAATTCAAAACACAGTATTTATGCTTATATCTTCGTTCAATTGTTACGTTGTTTAATAAGTGATAGACCCAGCACGGATATGTTAAGCGGCTGTGGAGCTACGAGCAGTTACAAGTTATGATTTGAACACATTTGAAGAGTCCGAAAGAAAACTGATCATAATCGACTCTCAGTCGAAAATTGATATTTTATTAGCAGTGTATACATTGATACGGATCCATATTATCCGAATCTCGATAATAGTGAAACAGGCTATTCGGATCTTGGAACCGGGTATTCGAATCTTGGAACAGGTATCTGGATCTTCCAACCGGTATCTAGAACTTGGAACAGACCTTGCAAGACCTTGAACGTAATAAAATTACACCACGTGTTTCAATTGGCTACTGACCTTAATCGCAAGCAACGCAAGCTGGCTTGAAAATGAGCCCTTAGAGTATGATTATGACAAGTATCGTGTGCATTAATGTATATGTACTTTTGCAGCATAATTTTAATACCACTCTTACTGCAAGAATAATCAACCGTACTTGTCAGCTAAGCACAAGCCAGCAAATTTACTTATTTTCACTAAAAATCTGGCGAGACTCGTTAAATTATTCCGACTTTTAACTAGACAATGTCGCGGACAATAAGTACCTCTGTAGTGTAAGACTACGAGACGTCTCGCTTTAGTATTTAATGTTTTTGTAGATAATTTGTACTTGAATAAAATATGTTGAAATATAAAGAACAAATTAAATAAACCAATCAGACAGGGCACTCCCTGACGTCTAGAAAATGTACGACTTACGATGCCAAAAGCTGCACCGTCAAATAACTCAGCTAGAATTGAATTCTTGAAAACATTTTCAACTTCATATCACAGAGTTCCATAAGCAGCAATTAGCCTATTTCCCAAAATTATAATATTGTCTTTCGTCTTTCCATAATTAAAAAAAGAAAAGAAAAATAATGGTGGTGGAGCCTGAAAAGAAGCGTTAAGCGATCGATAGCTAGTTGTTATAAAAAATAAGAATTGCAGGAAAGAAAATCCAAATTATAATGTGACTTGAACATATAGCCTATCGGGAAGGGGATTTAATTTATAATAGATCTGGTTTATCCCAGATTTGAGAGAAAACATATTTTTTTTCACTTGGTAACACTGCAAGCAAACTAATCATAACAACTTCTTTCCTTTTCTCTTGAGAAGACATCGATGTCAATAGGTAACGGACTGACTGGTCCAATACAATTAAGCTGGGTCAACTTGACACCAGTTTTCGATTAATTTTACCTGGATGATTGGGATGAATTTGTTGGTTTTATCGGTTTATCTATGCTTGTGTGTGAAAGCGTGGTGCTTAGGAAGAAATCAAGGAATATTTCAATATGTAATTTTAATCGATTACCACTGCCAGGTACTCTAGATGTGCGCTCATGTGTCGACGTTAATTTAGGGCCGCTATCAGTAGATCCGTTACCTATTTAAATCCATGTCGAGAAGTGAAAACTTGTTCGAAGTTGGACGAGTTTGGTGTATCTTAAAAGTACACAAAAGCATCGCCATTCTCCACAAAATGGAAAAGAGTTTTATAATAAATTGTGCTTCAATTCTAAATTTATCAACAAAAAGTAAACGTACGGATCTAATTTAGAATCTCCACTTTTATCAAATTAATTAAAAAGACTCTCTAAATATTGTTTGCTTTATAAACTGATACCACTGCGATTTGCTTTATAAACACAATTTGGTGCAATCAATTTGAACAGTCTGGTTCACATATTAATGTAAATATTTTTTAAAAAATTAGGAAAAATCCTATCAGTCATCTGTTTACGTAAACAGAAACAAACACATCAAATTGGGTTCACACAGGACAACTATATACACCACGTACAACAAATATTGCTCAACATTTCACATAAATTCACAAACATTTTAACATTACTTGTTCCACAACACCAAAAGAAATTTTTTTTTTTTCAAAATAATTTTTCCTTGAACAGTTTATACCTTTTATGTATGTTGAAGATTTCACTCATTTCAATTGACCTTATTTAGTATTCCTCCATGTCATAGTATTCGTCTGTGAGGCCCTGTTGTTCACTAGGTTTCTTTTTACAAGTTTTGCACTTGGACTTTTGATACGAGTGCCCATTGTCAGGTTTCCTGCATAGGGCAAAGCAAGAAGCCGTGGCTAACAGTCCCAAAGAAATGACAAGAATGGCCGTGACAGCAATCGACATAATTCAAATTATTCACTCTAGTTGTTGTTGCGAAGACGATATATTTAACTTCTTAAACAGTGGTCCTACAAACTATTTCTCTGGGTGCAGGAAGTTCTTCAAAAAAGAATATAATAAATTTACTTTGGCGAATGGACACGTAGAATTATTTTCCTACTTCTGTCTTGCACTAATTTCTGTTTGAGTTGCACGAAAATATTGTATACATTCATTATTTAGGAACTGTTACGTATTGTGTGATACATCTTAATTTTTCTTCTTGGTTTGCCTTCCTTGCCATTAAAACTTGATGCTTGCCTTTCTTTTAATGTCGATTGGAATGAATACGGTCCGGTGTGTAGTGTTTTCTCAGTAACTAGGCATTTCTTTAGTTAACAATACTGTGTTTAACAATTAGTGTTATATGTCATTTGTTGTTTTGTCTAACCCGTATTTTTTCTTTCGGCTGTGCCGTACATGACTAAAATTCATAAATAAGCTTAAAGTCGTATCTCTTGGCGAAATGTTACATGACCAGGACCGCATTTAATGGATCAGCGTAGAAAGGGCTGATTTTCATGAAAGCTTGTTGCTTGCTTGTGCTTTGGGTAAGTAGCCAGTAGAAACACGTGTTTTATTGTAAGGTAAGTGCAACACGTTTCAATTGGCTATTCACCCAAATTGAAAGCAACGGAAGCTAGAAAGTTATCATATCAATTTGATTCTAAAATTATTATCTTCATAGATAATCGACCATAAATTCCAATGAGGGTGATAACAATAAATGGGAAATTTAAAAGCAAAACACGCGGCAACCTACACTGCAATGTTGTTCGACGGTTGCTCTACCTTCAAGTGGCCAAATTTGGCATGACTATCAATTGGTTAACAACGGATGTCGTAGGTAACACACCCCTAACACTCTTAGTGAGGGTAGGAGTGGGAAGGGGTGTCAGGTAAAAATAATAGAAAACGACTGCTACTAGTGTCGAATCGATAATTTTCGGGGTCGCTGAGATGAATAGTAACAGTCTCAATGTCGTTTAAGTCCAAGTTCAGCCCCATCGGCATAAGAGGTGTGACAACGTATTTTATTCTCTCCGCACCCACGGGTGGGAAGATCAGTAGTAATCAATTAATCAGTATTAATACAAGAATGTTTAGGTCATACTGTTAAAAATTTGAATTAAACATTATTTCTATATTTAAAAAAAATAAAACTGCTTTAAAAACTTCACTGCATGCATTTCAGTTGATTGCATTAGCAAATGAAATAACCTTTCGAACAGACATGCGTCCAAAGTGTGAACTTACGAAACACCCCTATCAGCAAGCTTCGTCGGGCCGGGATAGGGCCAACCGTATCCCAACCATTTCGCGGTTGGCCCAACTTTCGCCCGACGAATTTTACTGATAGGGACGAGTTAATTAACTTCTATATTTAACTACAACTCAAATGTTAATTTTGTAGTAGTAGCGTTATTCACTTGCAAACATGTTACACTTTTAAGTCAATTCTTAGCAAAATTATAAATGCATTATTCTTAGCATTAGCGATCCTTCCACTCAATCAGAATTTGAAGCATTGGATTTGAACTGACTTTCTGTCAGATCATGTTAAATTATAGTGTTTCGAGATTATTCATTATTTAGTATTTAGTACGAACACATTTATTATTATTGTTATTTTTCGGAAGTCTATTGTAGATTACATTAACTATATATTTTCCGTAGCTCTAATGTCGTTACAAGTGCCAATTAAATAAATAGTGTAAATGAAATTATTATTATTTATTTTTTACGAGACCCGAAAGGGTGAAATTTTACTATATTATTGTAACTGTGTTAAATTTACTTTTAAGAAAAGATATTCTTAAATATTGCAGCTTATTCTTAAACCAAAACATTATCAGGACGCCATTGTTATGAGCTGAAGATTATATTCCAGGTATCTCTCTTTGTTCTAATCTTTATTATGCCAATCAAATAACATTACTTTTGGAATGACCCAATACATTTGCGTGTTCCCGAGGCGTTATATTGCTCCTGGACCCCGCTTATGAAGTGAACGTGATAAATAAAGCAATATAACGTCTAAAACGTGTGTTGAGATTTTCACAACGTATGAAGATCATTTCTTCGACTTCAATTTTGATTATGAGCAATATTTTCATAAATACAAAAGTTTTTTTTTCATTAAACATTAAAATGTGCAGTTTAACCAAAATCTTTTTTTGTTTAACACAGTGGAACCTCGATATATGGAACTTCAAGGGGAACGAGAAAACTTCGAATTATCGACGATTTCGATGTATCGAGGTTCGATTTTTCAAGGTGATTTCTGACCGACTGCGATATATAGAGGTTCACAACAAAAACATCGGTTATTGGATCCGTTTCCAAATCACTAACTTTATGTAATTAAAGAGTACTGTGTTTTAATTTTTAAAATGTCTGATGGCAACGGAAGGGTGTGGGGGTTGCATGCGATAACAACTGTAAACAATGCTGGAGGTTATAGATTGCAACATGAACGATTGTCTTTCAAAGAACGAACTGAGATATAGGGGTAAAATACACATGGGAGTGATAGTTGGTTCAAGGAGAATGGAAGAACTTCGATTTACCAAGGAATTCGATATATCGAGGTTCCACTGTATTAGGCAGATTTTAGGGTTAGGTGAAAATGGAATGAAAACAAAGAAAGAAAAACAATTTTTTTTTTCACAATATTTCTGACACAAACCGTCATTCTGACACAAGTGTCTTCAACAGTTGCAAAGAATTGTTTGTTACCGTTCGTTTTATTTTCATTCTTTGTCTTGCCAGCTTTCCACCAAGAATTTTGTCAGCTTTGTATTACTTTCACTACTTCTCCAAACCTCAACGTATGCATCTGGACTTCTTTATCTTGCGTTCAACAAACCATTCGCTAAATTCTCAGCTAAAATAAATGCAGTTGCAAATGAAGTTGCAACAGAAAAAAAGATCAAACTTTTTATTAGTAGTGACTTCTAAAGTTCAGATTATCGGATATTATTGCCCTCTTCTTCAAATAAAAGTATATGTTGCAAGTAGTATCTTTTCAAATTGAATTTAATTTTAGGACCTTTAGGCAACGTTGCCTCAAGCCGGATGGATAATGAGGTGAATTAATAGAAGAAAGAAACTGGGAGGAAACGGGGCAACCCCGAGAAAACCCACGCAACGCACACGCCCATATGGCATGAGTAGATACTATTGACCTACTGCGGCCCAGTAGCATCTTCTTTTTTTTAATTTCACTTAAAACCTAAAACTAAATCTACTTAAGTTACTATTAAATAATTTAGCTTAAAAGGTACATTTTTAAATTAAACAAAAATCTATTGGATTAATACAAATATTGGTCATAATCAAAACTGAAGTAAAGGAAATGATCTTTCATTAAAAAAAAAAAAAAAATTGAAATCGGATAATTCAGAGCCCAGATATGTTACATTGTAATAAGTAGCGTCGGCCGTCATTTTGAATAGCGGCCATCTTGGATAGCGACATTTAACGAATGTCTATCACTTATTTTCGTACTCTTTACATCCCAGTGTACAAGTGCTGAAGGTTTCATTTGTTGGTGTCTTCCCAGTTGTCCGACTACCTGAATTCCTTCCCAATTGGCCGATCATGGCCTCCGGCGGAATGTGACACGTATGGTCCTCTGAAAGCTCCTCCCAATTGTCCGATTTCCTCCCCTCCCTCCGCGCCCGCAACTCCATGAATCATTATCTTACTTTCTCCTAGCTGAGTGTTACTATTCGTATAATATTATCGTTGTAGAATAGTGATAATGCCAGTATTCACAAGATTGTAGCAGCAGAACATCAAGATACTATAATACATATTATAGTATAATAGCAAATAGAGTGTAATTATATATGGTTTGTTTTTGGTCGTGCGCGTTCAGAACAAATATCAACATGCGCGGCAGTGCATGAGCCAAGTTCTTCACGTCAGAAAACGTTAGCACTGCCAGAAGCATGTTATACAGGAACAAGAGTTTATGGCAAAATCGACGATTTGGGGGCTCCGTAAGAAAAAAGATGTTAAAGATAGGAATATGAGCTTTTGCCGTTAAGGAGATATGGTAAATATGTGCAGATGTACAAAATTTCATATTCGTGTCTCAAACTGTGTTCTAGTTGTGGACCCCTGAAATTGCACATTTTAGGCTAACTGACTCACTCACTCACTCACTCACTCACTGACTGACTGACTGACTCACTCACTCATCATATTGTTTAGGGTGTTTGGAGTAAGCTAGAAACATGAAATTTGGTATGAAGGTAGAGGATGATAAGTAGATAAAGGAAAAATTCCGACATTTTGAAAAGGTCGCCATCTTGGATTCAAAATGGCCGCCAAACCTAAAATTTCAAAGAATACACAGCCTAAACGACTAAAGATAGAACAGTGAAATTTGGTATGAAACTACATCATTGATAGCAAATTAAGAAAACTTTTTAAAAATTTGAAAAAGCATTTTGGATTCAAAATGGCCGCCAACCCTAAAATTAGCCTGAACGGCTGCCGCTAGAATAATGAAATTTAGTTTGACAGTACAACATTATTAGTAGATTATGAAAATATTACAAAATATCTCTAAAGACGCCATCTTGGATCCAAAATGGCGGGCGTCATCAATCCATTTTCCAACTGCTTGAGCCAGAGATACGAAATTTGGCATAATGATGTATTATCAAGAGTAGTTTAGGAAAACATAACAACGTTTTAAAAAATTCACCATGTTTGATTCAAAATGGCAGCTGAAATACCATTTTTCATATCGTTTGAGATAGAGAAATGAAATTTGGTATGACACTGTATCATCACGAGTATGTCACGAAAATATAAGAAAACGTTAAAAATGTGTCCATCTTTTATCCAAAATGCCCGCCTAAGCCCCACTTTATAACGACTGAAGCTAGAGAAACGAAATTTGGTATGAAGGTGTACCATTACGAGTAGGTTAGAATAAATTCGGCTCGTCTCCCCTACTAGGGTACAATTCCCAGCTGGAGCCTGATTGCGATAAAGGGGTGCGCCCCAGCGAGGCCATCTTGGAATTCTGGGGGCAGCGCCCCAATGAGGCGAAGCGAGTATATACATTACACAAGTGTAAAAAGCTGCGAAATACGAGCAAAAGCACCAGGGGTGCAAACTGTCCAGTCAACTCCTTCAACCTTAAAAAGTGGTGAAATGGAATATGGATGAGCCTAGTTCCTCGCGCCAACTTCCAATACTCCTGCGTGTCCCACCAAGTTTTACTCGTCACAAACGTTAGCGCTGCCAGGAGCATGTTATACAGGCAGAATGTGGAAGTTTCCCCATTCGGACGAAGCGCTCTGGAGTATGAGGGAATATCTGCATCATGTGGCGCAGTGCACTGCAGATTCTGGTTGTGATAAAAATACGCAGTTCCTCCAAACTCCTCAAGTTCGATGCGCGGCCTGCCGTGGGATTCTTGGCGCAGCGATGCGAGCGAATTGAGGGGAGTATCAACACGTACGGCAGTGCATGCAGCCGAGTTCCGCGTGTCACAAAACGTCAGCATGCTATACAGGAACAAGAGTTTATTGCGAAATCAGCGATTTTGAGGTTCTGTAAGAAAAAAGATGTTAAAAATTGAAATATGAAATTTCGAAGTATGACGGTATATCATCACTAGTAGATTACAAAATATCTGCAAAGACATCATTTTGAATCCAAAATGGCTGACTTCATAATCCATTTTCCAGAACGTTTGAACTAGGGATACGAAATTTGGCATAAAGGTGTATTAACAAGAGTAGTTTAGGAATAATTTACATATTTGAAAAAGTTGTTAACTTGGATCAAAATGGCCGCACAAAAACGTTTTCCACACCATTCGAGCTATAGAAATGAAATTTGGTATGAAGGTGTACCATCACAAGTCGGTAACGGCAATGTAAGAAAACTTTTTAAAAATCGCTTTCTTTAATTCAACATAGCAGCCCAAATACCATTTTCCAAACCACTGAAGCTAGAGAAACGAAATTTGGTATGAAAGTGTACCATCACGAAAATGTTTCAATTAATGGATCAAACAACCGCTATGAGCGTGCAGCCCCGAGGCGATATGGGAAAAGGCCTGCACAGCATGGGGCACTGTCCCCAGAAAGTCTGATCACAATAAAGGGGGCGTAGCCCTAAAAATTTGAGGTTGGGGCGCACACGGAATTCTGGGGCAGCACACCCAGCGAGGCGAACCTAGTATATATATACACGTATAAAAAGCTGTGAAATCCGAGCAAAACACCGATGATGTTCGAGCCTTAGGGTTGGTGGTGGTGGATTTTAGGGCCGCCAGCAGGAAGCAAATTTGCTGTATCATCAAAAGTAGGTTACAATAAATATGGCAAAGCTTCCGTATGTTTCAATAAATATCTCATTCCCACGGGTGGTGGGTATGGGAAAAAATCTGCAACATGGAAGCACAGTGTCCTGGAGAGTGGTTACGATAAAGGGGCGTAAGTACCCAAAAACTCGAAGTTGGGGGCGCAGCCAGCTACGGGGGGCGAGGACCTAAACGAGGCCGAGCGAGCGAGTATATATATTATACAGGTACAAAAAGCTGTGAAATCCAAACAAAAACACCAGAGGTGCAAAAAGTGGAGCCAAGTTCTTTGGCCCTAAAAAGGTGTGAAATGGGAGACGGATGAGCCAAGTTCCTTGGTGACAGCATGTAACAGGAACAAAGGAACTTGGCGCGAGGTGGCAAGGTTCATCATCCTCAAGCTATAAGGGTGGTGGGGATCCTAAAACCCACTACGTCCACCGCCACCAACCCTAAGGCTGTTGCCAGCCCGTGCGAAGTTCCTTTGTTCCTGTTACATGCTGTCACCAAGGAACTTGGCTCATCCGTCTCCCATTTCACACTTTTTAGGGCCAAAGAACTTGGCTCCACTTTTTGCACCTCTGGTGTTTTTGTTTGGATAACGTTTTTTTCTGAACGAGCTAACTGCCGAAATTTCCAAAGGACTGAAGCCAAACTTGGCACAAACATTGGTTGTATAAATGTTTTGGATGAGTTCTTTAGCCAGAATGAAAAAAAAAACGGTGTCTCGAACTTCTGAAAAATTTTGATTTTAAAAACCGATTGGGGCCAAATTTGGCCTAAAAATGGGTATTTACAATGTCTTATAATTAAGTGTGAAAATCAGAACTTTTTTTCTTTTTTTTTTTTAAATCGTGACTTCCACAATTATTAACCGATCGGAACCAAATTTGGCCCAAAAATGAGCTACAATATCTTAGTTTAGTGTAAAAAGCAGAACGATCCATCAAAACAATTCAAAATGGCGACCGATCGAATTTTTCAAATATACACAATTTTTGCAATTATGAACCGATGGAAACCAAACATGGTATAAAAACGTGAAACAAAGCTGGAAAGGCATTGTTTGTGGTCTGGCATCCTTGATTTATATCCCAATTTAAAAAAAAACTAGGGATCTCTGTATTTAACGGAGAGTGACGCATAAATTACTTCCTATGTAATTTAAACCCTCACTTCTCAATTCCCCATGAATACCTTTAAGGTCAGGCGTTTCTTAATACAGAAAAGCCTTTTGTCAGTATTCCGCTGCTAATAGTTGGCGAAAAAGGCGTGAGGTATTATCAGTGGGCATATGAAATGTGAAAAAGAGATCAAGACGAGAATAGCGATGGTGGAAAAGGCGTAAGGTAATTCTAAATGAGGGATATGGAATATGAAAAGGAAATGAAGGCGTTAATAGCGATGGTGAAAAAAGTGTAAGGTATTGTAAGTGGGCGGTATGAAATGTGAAAAAGAGATCGGGGTGAGAATAGCGAGGGCAAAAAGGGCGAGAGGTATTGTAAGTGGGGGATATGAAAAGTGAAAGAGAGAAAGGCGAGAATGGCGATGTCGAAAAGGGCGTTCACTAAGAATAAGACGTTGATCGATGAACAAAGAGTTGAGGAAGAGATTAATTAAATGTTTTGAATGGAGCAGACAAGTGAACTCTACTAATGAATGGAGAAAGAAAATTTGTTAGCATGTGGACATAGTGAAGAATGCTCACATCAATTGGATACAGAAAATGCGAAATTAAGGAATGCTGAAGAGTGACGAACAATGCTGAAAACAAGCAAGAAAAGGGGAAACTGATTAAGGCATTGCCTGCGCAGAGATTGTATATTGAAGGATGCAATTGAACGTATGTTGAGGAAAAGAGAAGAAGAGGACAAATACAACTCTTTGACAATATTAAGATAAGTCGTATGTTGAGATGGAAAGGCAAGCGGAAGATCAGGGTGAATGGAAATGAATTAGCTGGCGTTGTAGGATTTCCCGATTTCGGCACAACACTGATGATGATGACGTCCACATTACAGCATTCCTTCCTTTTTCTCTTCGGTTAGTACCCTTACCAGATTTGAACTTATCGGGGGAAGTCCTTAGGCTCCTGGCTTCAGAAACCTGCAGCAGAAAACTGCGACATTCTCTCAAAATCAAATTTAAATAGACGGTATGTAAACATTTATGTGATTTCTTAAAATGCCTAGCTTAATTCTATAAATTTTGGAAAATATGTCAGTTATATAAGAGACGTAACTAGGCCCAGCGGGACTGGGGCAGCGGATTCCTCCCAGGACCATGAAAATGTAGGTCGTATTGGTCACCTTGTTTGTTTAAACACGTAAATAACAATAATGTACCTACGATACATGAGCAGTACCTTTCTGAGGTACATAGGTTCATACCATTACATTGCATAGGCTTAATTGTATTTTATGTTAAGTTGTACATTGTTTTCTAATTTGTATTTTTTTTTAACCAGGCAGAAGAAAAGGATATAAGCCTTAGTCCTGGGAAATTTATATAAAGAAATAAATAAAATACTATAATTTAAATATAAGATTTTTCAAGTTTTCCAAATTCATTAATCTTTTCAAGCAGGATGAAATAACACTGTTAAAGAATGTGCTTCAATCCCTTTTACAATCCTCTCAAAACTTAACATAGTTAAAACTGGTAGGGCTGGAGGTAAACTAGGCATGTGCGTAGGGCGACAACTACGTTTTAATAAACTCCTTCCTTCACAAGCATTTCATCCGCCACTTCTAAGAACAGTCACAATAAGCATATATCAGTATGGTGACAAGCACGATCAATCCCGCCGAAAACAGTTTCGCGTTAATTATTTACAATAATATTGTTACAACGCCGCGTTTTAATATGTAAGGAAACGCTTTGTCGTCAATTATTGGGCAACACAATTACTCCATTGTGTTATGGGACAGTCTTGATCGAAAATCACCGACATCACGTGTCGAGCAGGGTGATGGGGAAGGTAATATATCTCCATTCTTACTCGTAATACAGCACCAGTACCGTACCACTACCACGGTTTATTTTATTTTTTCATTTTCCCCAAAATACTTTTTTTTTCCTGATGGACTCAATTTCGCTTTTACGTTTTCCGTATATTCACGACAGAGCCGGTGGTGCACCGTGAGCCCGTGGACCCCGCCCCGGTTTCCTCAGCCTAGTTACGCCTCTGAGTTATATGTACAAATTCAACAATCATTGTTGATAATTCAATCATTCCTTGAAGCTGAAACGAGAGTCAATCTATCATAGAAAGAGGTTATGCATGAATTCTCAGTGCAAATATGCGCACTAATTCATTTCGTTGAAGCAATCACTTCATCTCTGAGTGATATCCATATCTAGACAGGAAATCTAGAACAGTTTTGCATTAATTAGTTTGGACTTTATGAATATCGTATCATTATCGACAACGGTTCTATGGGAAATAGACAGCCATCCATGGACATGAACTATTTAATGGTTGCTGCTGAAAGTTGGTTTGGTCACTACATTGATTCAGTGAGTCAGATAGATTGTTGTCACAATCTCACCGTCAGTGTAAATGCCAATTTATCTGTCTCATGGTAACCAATGTTCTTCTAGAAAAAAAAAGAAATATTCGAGAGTTTATAGATTTAATCTCTTGTGACATTGGATGACAACGATTAAATACAACAATGTGTTATTCCAGCGAATAAATGTTGATGTTCATATTACACGAAACATAAAAAGAAACAGTTGCTCCTCTTGGCGGGAAGATTCCTTTATTTCCAAGGAAAAATTACTGCACTTGAAATGGCGGATTAACTCATTCTATCGTCATCATCCAATTAAGTCAATGAAACAAGAGTGTTATTTAAGTTCGATATAACTAACGATCTATTTTTTTTCCTTATAAGAAAGAAGAAAATGGAGAAAGAACTCTGATTTTTCCTGTAATTTTCCTCTTACACAGTAAAAAATAGCTGTGTTAATTCAACACAATGCGGTGTTCTAGCATGACTACCACTTTTTGTGTTAAATCAACACAACACACGGTGTTGATTTCGGTACTGGGAGAAAAAAAAAGTTACGGCTGCAACGATATTTGAACATGTGTTGCTGAGCGTCTTACCAACTTCGCTAAATCGTCATACCAAAAGAGCACTACATTGAAACAGTATAGGGGCAGAAAATAAATGTTGCTGAACCCCAAACCCAAACAAAGTTACTCTCACGACTTATGCTATGATTTAATCACTTTTCCATTGGTCAATTAGGGATCACAATCCCCATTCATTGAGAATATGTTCTATTTCTATGAAAGCAAGTGCAGAATTTGACATGTTGTTACGATAAGAAAGCAGTAATGCTGCTGAAGTGTTTGGCTGTCGCCATCTTGCTTGCTTTCATAGAAATAGAATATTCTCGATGAATGAGAATTCTGGTTCCCAGTTGACAAATAGGAAGTGATTAAACCATGGGATAAGTCGCGAAAGTAACTTAGTTAGTTTTGGGGATTCAGCAACATATACTTGATCCCCCTACACTGTTTAAATCTATAGTGTCATCGTTTAATTCAAATGTTCTTCACTAAATATAGTTTGCATTTAGGGCTTTTTTATCTGACGATTTAGCCAAGTCGGTAAAACGCTCGACTTCTAACTAAGCAACACATGTTCAAATCTCACTACAGCCGAGTTCATTTCTCCCAGTACCAAAATCAACCCGGTGTGTTGTGTAGATTTAACACAAAAAGTGGTAATCACGCTAAAACATCGCATTGCGTTGAATTAACACAGCTATTTTATGCAGTGTAAACCTGTAAGTGGTACGTTTGTTTTTCGATGCAAAGAGTTGCAGATTACGAAGGAAGGCTTTGTGGAACCCATCCCGCCAGGAACAGCTGATGTACTCTAATCTACCGTCCAAGTTTCATTCACCTAGAATAACACCTTCTTGGTGTTTTGTTTCCATTTTCCGTCTGTGTATCATAAATGAACTTATTCTGAAAACGTATTGCCCTAAACTACTGGTTCAAAACACTGTAAGGAGCTAACAATATAGATTACACAGTCCACGTTGACATTGGCGTCTTACTAATTGCATTACACGTTCTAATCAATAATAAAATAACTAATTCTGCTTTCTCTAAAACAACCATTCCTTACTATTGAATTCAAATAGAATTATATAGTCATATTAAATGTAATTAAGTAATCTTAAGATTATATTCAAAGAAAATACTGTATTATTTACTCTACGAAGAATTTATTTCATACTTAGGTAAAGATTTTTGTGAACGTGTATTATATTTATAGCATATCTATGAAAACAACATTTGAAAATAAATACGGTGACTTTCAAGTATTAAGAAACCGAGTGTTGATTAATTTAAGTTCCACAGCGCTTTCCAATCGTATTTCCGATAAGTCGAAAGCGATCTTTCCGATAAATTCTATTTGTTGGTGGCGTTGCCAGAATTCAGACACCAGTCCTGGATTGTTTTGAAAATTCGGATTCTCTATATACAATACTTTCAATTCTTTTGATATGCATTTTCTACAAAGGGTCCTCAAAAACTTCTCATCGTCTTCTATTTTGGAAAAATATACTTCTTTCAACTCAGTCGCACTTTCCATAAATAATACAGCTGATTCACAACTGATTTCCCACAATCGGGCGAATTTTAACGTAGGAGACGGCACTAGTTTCTTATCGTAGGACCAAAAAAGTTTAATAAAATTTAATTTCAGTGAAATTAAGTTTGGACAGTATTTTAGAAAAGACGACAGGTCAGCGACGTCAGGCCATTCAAGAGGAGAGAAATCCAAGTTGGTTAAATTTGAGCCATGACATTCCAAATACTCCTGAAAGGCTAGTCTAGCTGTGGCTGGAATTGATTGTAGTTTCAAGTTGTTAATGTTGTTGGATGTTAATTTTGTTATCATTGTAAGATGCTGAGGAGTTGGAACTAACACATATAAAGATCGTAAATTCCAATTGGGACTCTGGAATCTTCCAGGGTTCTCTTGATAGCTCTTGTGTAAAGCGTCAAGTACTTCTGTCATACATATCCCGATATCTTGTAGATTACTCACAGTTGATAGTAATATATGTATTCCTTTTTCAGTAACGTTTGTATATCTTAAATTAATACGTCTCAACGAATGACAAAGTTTTGTTTTGTAGCACAAGTAGCGGCATACATGTTTAAGGTTTTGCATCTCATTGCACGGTTTTCTGATACTCCTTGTGGCTCGTTGAGAAATGGTTAACGATTCATCTACTCTTTCCTCGTCATTTGCAAGTTCTCTTCCTTCATGACATTCCCAAATTTGAGTAAAAAGTTTAATGCCTTTATCAGTTACTTTGGACATCTGAATACCTAGATTCTGAAGATAGTTGCAATTTTCACCGATAATGTGCATGAGTTGATCATTGCAACCTGAGCCAAGTTCCAGATTCGTTAACCAACTGCTATTCTTTATCAATAAAACTGGAAGCAAGGCGCGGTATTTCGTTTCGTTCAATCCATAAATATAGCTCACAAGTGGAAGAATCAATATTTTAAGCTTATTAGTATTTTCGAGAAGGCACTGAAGAATTTCACTGATATTTCCATTCCATTCCTGGCGACAACAGTAAATAGAATCCGTTGCTGGCGACAACAGCGAGTCTAGAAACAAAAGACAAGTATCAAAGGACTGTTCATCTGTTGTAAATTGATACGACATTCCTCCAAAATTTCTATAAGGACACAGAACCATATTCAATAGTTCAGAACGAGCTGTAGGTGATAAATTTTGAAAATAGTTCCTGAGTTGTTGTCTTGCCTTGGGACATTTTCTATCCTTCAGAGAATTCTTCACTTTGATTAGAGAGTTCTTCAGTTGTAACAGAACAATACATTGTAATGTTTCAGTCTGACGAATCTGAATATGAAGCATATCTTTACGCATGTTTAGGCGGATAATATGAAAGAAATCAATCTATGATATTTCAAAGATAATTTCTATAGTTTAGCAACAACTACATGTATAGTATTGTTACTTTCAATGTCAACAATGGTTGATAATGAGGTAATAAAGATAGATTTGTCTTTCACAAGCTTTATAAATGTTTCAGGCAAAGAAAAATAAGAAAACAAAAATCCGGACCCGCGCGTTAACGGTAACTACCGTTTACATTACTAAAATGTTTTCGGTTAATGTTAACCATGGTAAGATGTTAGTAATGTAAACGAGACATTTAATGCACGTAAGGGATAAGTAAGCACATTGAAAAGTAGTTTGCTTGTTTCGCAGCGTATCCATCCCATTTTTTCTTTATGAAGAAGAAAGACTCACACATGACTGTGATGTATAGTGGAAAATGAGAGGAACAGAAGGAGGAGTTGTTGCCAACTTGTTCTTTCAAATGAAGTTCATCACTCGATGTTGGAAGTGTTTTACATAATTCTTCGTTAGATCAAGAGTGTTACTTGGCAAATAATGTTGCCAATTTGGCAATTTTGTGCAAAAGTCTAACTTTTTTATATCCTTCACTTGACAATCGAAGATACCCAGCCCCCGTGGTCTACTGGTAACGATCGCCACTAGGATGAGTATTGGGCAGGCATTGCTTTCAGCCATACTGACTCAGTTTTTCTTGGTTTTTCTAAATTTCGCCAGTCTAATGCCGGCGTAGTACCTGGCAGTTACCTTTCCTATCTGTGGTCTCAGAAGAGTACTGACACTGATGTGTGACGGGCCTAGGCCATATACTTGCCTATGGGACCTATGTCAGTTTAGAAAACACAACATTTTCTAAATTAATTTCATCTGCCACTTTGGGAATTTAGCTATTTTGCTATCGGTGGCCTGGTGGTTAAGGCATCGGCTTCTTAAACGAAGGAGCTCAAGTTCGAGTCCCGGCAGCGTCAACATTTTCTTCTTCTTTTTCTTTCAAAATAAATTTTCATATATATTTATATTTATTATTAATAATTGGTTTCTTGTACTTTTCGTAGATTATCTTAAATTAGTGACCATACAAATGTGGGGTTAGGTAAGGTTAGGTGCGGTCATGTATCTTTACAAAATAATTTTTCATATATATTCATATTTATTATTATCAATAATTGCTTTCTTTCACTTATCGTAGATTATCTTAAATTAATGATCATACGAACCTGGAGGTTAGGAAAGGTTTTGTGTGGTCATTTATCTTTACACTCTTTGTTCTCATATACGTCACAACTATTGACGCAACTTCTGCTCAAAATGCCGACAGCGATACGCTCGTTAAAATAAATAGATTCTATTTAATAAGCGTGTGAGCAAATCATACTGATCATTTTCAAAACTCACTACTCAACAATGCACTTACACTTCCCGGTTCAAAACATTGTGGATGTTTGAGCCTCGTATGCAAACTCGAGCGTGTTTCGGATCCAGGATAATAGTATTTCCCGTTCTTAAAAGCGGCGTGCTCATTTTGCACTAAAGAACAAATCAAACAATTACCCTGTATCCTGGCAACACTTGATGTTGGTTTGTTTGATCCTGGCAACACCTTGTTTGTTCATTCCTCAACCTCGGCGAGAAGACGCACGTGTTGTTGGGAGGAAAAATTTCGCTTTACGCTGACTTTCCGCACCCCCTCAACTAGGTAAATCAGTAGCGTCTCAGGGAAGCACATGTTTCCAAGGCCGCGCCCACTCTCGCGCAGTCGCAGAACACCTTGAAAGAGTCACAAAGGAGCAGAACTCCTTGAACTATTAGTATCACCGAAAAGCGTTGACTCCGCAACTCGCAGCTTGGCCTGGTGGTCAACGTATCGGAAAGCTGAACCACAGGTCCCGGAATCGAACCCTAGCGTCGTTACTTTTGCATTCCCCCCCTCCGAAAATTAACTTTCTCTCTTTTTGAATGTATATACGCATTAGGAAATTTAATAAAAGTTGTGACCAAGGGCACTTGGAAGTTACGCAAGTCATGTTCGCTGCATTTTTAATGGCACACGCGACTTGCACAGATACATTGTTTCCACGTGCGCTCACCTTAGTCTCAAGAGATAAATCTGTCAGAAGTATGGGGGCATTCTACGCATATAGATAGGACATTATGGGTATTATAGAATATTATAGGAAAAATCATAAATGGGATATTACCAGCATATGATATCCTGTGATATGAGGGTAATAAATAGGTACTAGGCTAAATTTTCGTTGGGGTAGCATTGAATGTAGTTCTTCATAGTGCGTTTTAAGTTGCATATCCTGTGCTTAGAACGGAATTTTCACCTGTACACACCATCCGTTCTCATTCACCAGGAACACTGATGCTTCGTCACGGATCACCAGTTATCGTAATAAAATCATAATGAAAATCCATTTCGTGCTTCTATAAAAAATATCTGAAATTAGCACCCTACATTAATATGTGTATGCATAACATGGTATAGGTTGTTCAGAATTTTGATTGCATCGGCATTTATTAAGGAAGCAATGTTTCCAGGTGGAGAATCGACACATTTAATTTTGCACCCTAGCAGTAGCTATTCATTGAGCCGCTCAATTTCAGGTTCTTCCAATGCTCCGATTTTGTCCAATTTTGAATATGTTATTCATCACACTGAACTTATCTCAAACCGGTTGAAATCATTCTGTTGCAATTCGCTTTAGGTTTAACCCGTTACCTTTCCCTTACTACCATATTCAGCACAATAGCCAATAACATATATATTTTCAGGCGTATCTTTACTCATTATCCCAGTACATACATGACTTATGGCTTAATGGAAAGCTAAAGACAAAGCAAACGTTTTATCTCATGAAAATAATTGTTGTAACTACCACACCAGAAACGAGATAAGTGCACGTAAATGCCGCAAATGCACTATTCTCGTAGAACCTTTGAATATCGATGGAGGTGTAACTTTGGTTGTTTATAAGATAGATGAAAGATCTACATCTCGTTTGAAAGGAAATTTTATTGTTAAAAATTTTGTAATAGGTGTCATCACGCTACGTGCAACATAGAAAGGTACAGCACTGAAAATGTGATGTAATGTTACGTACGGCAGGTTATATTGCAATGGCCGCCATTTTGTAGGTGTTCCCATGCTAAGATTTTGTCCGATTCTGAATATCTCGTTCAACACATTAAACCTATCTACAAATAGTTTGAATCGCTTCTGTTGCAATTTGTTTCACCCTAAATCTTATTTTACCCTCTCTATTATCTTTTGCCACCAATTATCTTCTGTGTATTAAAAAAATAAAAATCAAGAGCTTCTGCTCCAGCTCTTCATTTTCCAAAACAATCAGTATTACCATTGAACTGATTCATATCAAATTAGTGTCTATAGAAAAGAAATGCGTTTCCTTGTGTTGAAGCCAAAGAGTGCTTCTTGTAAGAAAACTGACAATAATTCTTTTATCACTAACTATGATAATTCAGAAAAATTAATTTTCGATTTTTGTACTCTGGTTATATGAATAAACACCAAAGAAAGTACATTTTTATATATTTTAAATGCATAATTTATACACTGGAAAGAAGTCATCTTTTGATCCTTTCTGTAAATGAACAGCTTACTAGACATAAAAGTGATAATTATAATAATAGATCGTGATAGTAGTGATAAGTAATAAAAATGATAGTAGTCATAAATGGGATAGTTGAGATAAATAGTAATAATAAACGTGATAGTTATGATAAGTAATAAAATTATTGCAGTGATAAGTAGTAATCAGCAATTCTGATAGCGTAAGAAAAAAGAAAGTAGACATAGTTACTAGCGTCTAAACACAGAAAGTTCTATTTTCGAAAGCTTGAAAAAACACGAGTTAATCCATGGAACTAGATAGAGGAGACGGATCGACTGGCCCAATACAATGAAGCTGGGTCAACTTGACGTCGGTTTTCGATTAATCTTGCCTGGAGAATTGGAATTTACTTGCGTCTTATTGGTTGGCCTATGCCTGGGTATGTGGAAGCAAAGAATGGATGAAGATCTAGCTAAGGAAGAGAGGAGGAAGACTGGAATATTTTAAATATCGTATTGTACGAAACGTGATGTACTTTTTTTTTAAATCAATTTCACCTTCCAGGTGATCATGGTTTGTGCTGCCTTCAATTTCGTTTCACTAGAAGTAGATTCGTCTCCCGTATCGAGATCCATGGAGTTAATCGAGTGTTCAATAATAAAAAAAAAAACACCGTACATGACTTACATCACCTCCATGTGACCTTGGTCACTAATTTTATTAAATTTCCTAATGCGTATATACATATTCGCAATATATATATATAAATTTATTTTTCTTAAAGAAAACAATATAAACAAAAGAACACACCAGGATTCAATCCCGGGTTCTCTGTACTAGCTTTCGACATGCTAGCAATACTCCAAAGCGCCTAGAAGTAATATTTACTTTTTAAGGAGTAATGCGCCTGCGCGAGAATGTCCTCACTTTATTTAATAGGACATTCTATGTTTAAACGCTACTGGCATAGTCGGAGAACGCAATACGGGTTGTCTCGGCGATAAGTTCTTGTTTTTACCACTGCGATACCGAAAACACTCTAAATTCATCACTCTCTGGATAGATATTAAAGACGTTTGATGCGGAAATAAGTAAACCAGATGTTATGAAGACTTTATTGCAAACAAACAGAGCACGAGAAAATTATAAAGAGTTTTCTGAAGCAAACAGTGCACAAGAAATAGGACTGTCAAAAATATCGATATATCGAAATCGGTATTGTCGAATACCGAAAATTAGGTAGAGCCAACGCAATTTCTGAAAGTCTCTGAGAGCGCATTATGTACAACGTGGTTGCGAATCTACTTCTATCACGTGACATTACAACAACATTGCGGGGCAGTGAGTAGCAGACGGTATAAACATTCGTCTTCGCCCACTGGAAACAACAAAATCAGGCGTGCAGCGAAGGAACTGTGAGGAACTGTGGAGGACAATTTTTGAACCACCGCGCCAGGAGGTGTTCGCCTTCACAGCAAACGACATTGAAGGACTACAGCGCACATACTTGCGCGTATCTTTCTCCTCCCTCTGTTTCCCTCTTTATCATAGGCTCGCTGACTTCTACTAGCAACCGAACCCAGAGACTTTACGAAAATGCGTTGCCTCTATGACCTATACCAAAATATCGATATACCGAAAATACCGAAATATCGATATACCAAATATACCGATATACTGAAATGAGTCGCCGTGGCTCAGACGGTAGCGCGTCTGACTACGAAATTGGCGGCTCGGGTTCCAATCCCGACCATGACGCTGGGGACGCCGTGTTAATCCCATTCTTGGCGCTCTCAGATGCACTCAACCTCCTATCAAATTGAGTTTCAGAGTGTCCTTGGTATTCCTGGACATCTTGGGAAGGTAAAGGCGGTCGAGCGTGGGACTGACCACCGTACCGTAGGTCGAGAATATGTGGAGCGCTACCTCCACATCCCCCATTCGACGTTCACAGCGTATCGCACAGGGGATAGCTTTACTTTTTTACCGGTATACCGAAACACGTAAATTTCGATATATTGAAATACCGAACAGCTACAATATACTGAACAACATCGGAACATTGAAATACTGAATTCCTCTGAAATTCTAAAAAAAATAATACTAATAACTTATATAGAGGAAGCAGCATGGCAGAGCTGAAACCAGCTCAATTTTGTTGACCCGGCCTGAGAACTTGATGAGTTCCAGTTTCGTAGTTTTCGTGCTCCGGAGGGTAACACCTCCGGTCCCGGTCACCCCTCAAATGCAAGGAAATAATCAAATGCTCTTATGGTAATCTAATTCGGGATTTTATTCAGGTAATTGTCTGCCTCCCATACTCATTGACCGCACAGGGGTCCCTGCTTCTTATCTTAGAAAGTCAATTTGCCTGCACGTAATTCCAATGAATTATTACATCAGCATTTTTTTCCCTAAATGACTTTATACTATTGGTACGATCATTAAAGAGTTAGCTATAAATTGATAATTCTCAGCTTAGGAATGCATTCAATAACTCTGATATATTACTACACAAAAATCTCTCATTTATAAACCTCTATTTGTTTGTCAACTAACGTTAGTACATACGTATTTCCTTCTGAAATTTGTATTTTGAGCTTATCTATATGGCTACTCGGAAGTCTGTCTACTAGATATTACATTTCAGCCCATTCATTCGAAAATAAAAACGAAATCATGAGTCATTATATGTGATAGTGCAGACAAGGGATTAAACACTCTACACTTTATAACTGGACTAGGATTCATATAAAAATGATATGAATATTTAAAAAAAAAAAAAAATGCAAAGAAATGAAATTTTAATTAGAAGCTTTGTGTACTCAGTATTGATCTGATTTTTTTTTTTAAAAAAAGGGGGGAGCGGTCCACAAAAAGAAATAAATTTAAACGAATAGCGAGCTGGCAATGAGATTAATGTAAATGCCATTGTTTCAGTAATCAGTTTCTGATTGAATGGCCACTGATGACTCTTATCTGAAATTGCGAATTTTGTACGTGTATACATGGCTGTGGTTCTTGTTCAGTGGCGGAGCGGAAGAGTGGGTGGAACGGGAGATGGAAGTAATCCAGAGAAAATAAGTTTTGCGTACTGTACGTGATTGTGAAATATGGGTAGAAAAGAATATTGAATTCGTTCTCATGATTCCTTTTTTTTTCCCCTTCTGGTGTGTGGGTGATTCGAGCGAAAGAAAACGAAAGCCAGCATTGGAATAGAACCTTCACGTGCTTATGAAGTATTGCAAATAGGGTTGCGAAGTATTGAAAAAGGAAACGCCTGCAAAAAAGAAAAAATAACGAAAGAAACAAACGCAATTCAAACGTAGGGAAGGTCCGATTACAACGTTCAGTAGAGCGTAAAACAAAATTAGTGTGTCTCCTTGAAAACGAGAAAGTTAAACAAATGATAAATGGACCTGCCAGCTTTAACAGTCACAAGATTTAACATAACCATATAAATTGACGTCACAGAATCTAAATTAAAAATTCGTTTTTCTCTGTCTCATTTCATTGAAGCGTTAGCGGGACAGTGTCGAAACCGGATCACTTTTGGTGATTCTGTCTGATCCGGACATAGGTCTGACTCGGCAACCCGGTTCAATTGATCCCGTCTTCACCCGACCAGAGTTAATCGGATCATCTTTTGGACCGTGTAATGGCTCAATGACCTTTGATCATTCTTTGATATAAATGAATGAAGTTCTATGTTCTGTTTCTGCATGCGAAGTTAAAGAAAAGTACATAAGATTTTTTTTTACTTGATAGAGATTGGCAACTTGTAGTTAATGCATTCAATATAAATCTTGGGCGTGACGTCATAGTCAGAGGATGGCTAACTTAATTTTATATAATTCTTGAGGAAATGTTTATTTACCCGAAAATATATGACAGCGTTGTTTGTCTATAAATAACTGTATAACCATAGAGTTAGGAACAAAATAGAGAGAACATAGATGACGTCACATGAAGGCAATTTAAGGTTCATCGGCAGCCATGTTGAGTGGTCCCATTAGAGTCCCTCTATACCGAGTACTGTGAGAATTGCCTTTTTCGATAGGAGGATGAGTGCACCACAGAGAGGCAATATTCGGAAAGGAGGGTATCTAAATATGGGGCCAGTCAATACGGCCGAAATTCCTCGTCCCTTCCGTCTCTTGGCTTCATTCCTCTCTCCAACAAAACAGCCTAAGGTTCCCTCTATTTATATTCCTAACTCTATATGTATAACGAATCATTTTATAGTTTTAAAGAATGAGATTGAATTTATTACGTAAATTATTTCAATATTAACCTTGAAAGCTATGTTTAATCAAGAAATTCACGTAACTCAGAAAGTGAACAGTAGTATAATGGAAAGTCAAGGTGTTCTATAAGATGTGTTGTCTTTATATTGCAAAAGGTGAATGTGTATATTAGCGAGTGGAAGTTTTTGGTTTGTGTCTAGTAACCAATAACATGTATTTATCTTCGGATATAATCAATGCTTTTAATCATCTGGCATTTTGACTTATTTGGATAATTTTCTTCAATTAGGAATTCAGATGGGCTGTGGTAAGCTATTTAGCACCTTCAGCTTGGTCGTAAGAATTGCCCTGTATTCAGATTTTACGTCAAGGTGTGTATCTCCACTATGATATTACACTGATTTGGAGCACTCATCTTTCTTGTCGGGATAATGTTAGATTCCATTTTAGTCATTCCAAAATCAGGACAGATCCACGTTTGCTAATAAAAGTATATTACCCTGTGAGAGAGAGAGAGCAAATACATTTCATGTTCAAGCCGGAGTCTGCTACAGGATTGGAGTTAAAGATTTCTTCAAGACAAAAGGACCTGGTCTGACCCGGAAAGCGAAGCAGAGATTTAATTTTTTCCTTATTTTACACTGATTACTTTGAACAAAGTTTCTTTCTGGGGTGACCTGGAGCGGGGATGTTACTCCCCAGAACACGAAAAATATGACGCTGAAAACTTTCTAACAATAATAATAACTAATGGAAATAGTCTCATATCCCCCGGAAAGAGCAAATACTCCACACAGAAAGGGCATTCTGAAAGAATTTGGTATTTGTAATATTAAATAGGACAAAAGTATTAAAATATTTTAAAACTCTCAAAATTGAAGTTCCTGTACATAAGTTCACTTCTCAAGGAATCAAACAAATTGGGATGTTGATTGATTCAAACCACAGGAATAAGACCAGTTACCGGACCAAGATTTGGTCCATTGGATCATCAGATCTCCGAGTTAGGTCTCTCTGATTATTTCGGTCAAGGCCGGGTCCCGAGTCATTCGGGCCACCGGCTCAATCATCTCAAGTTTTGGACCAGGTTTCCGGCTTACCTGTGATCGGATCAGACATGGTCTCCGAGTCACCAAAGGAATCCGATTTCAGCTCTGCACCCGACTGAATCATTATACTGCTTTTAACTCAAATAACCAGACTGATTTTGTGACCCCTTGTTGACCCGGTCGCTTTGTCTTAATTAGATGTGACCTGACGTCTTGAATGAATTGTAAGATTCACAAATTCTTTCAGAATGGCCTTTCCGAGCCGGCCGGGGGGGTATTCTTTTCGGAGATACGAGACTATTTCTATATATTATTAATATTGTTAGGAACTTTCCAATCTCACATTTTTTGCGCTCTGAGAGGCGGGGTGACAGCTCCGTTGCAGGTCACCGCTGAAAAGAACACTGTTGAAACCATCAGTGTGTAATAAAGAAATAATTAAAAGCGCCCTATATGTCATCGGGTCACAAGCATAGACCCGATCCAAAACATGACGTGGAGATCTATTTCAAGTCTGTAGCGTGAATTCTTAATGTGGAGGAAGTACCCTAATGAATATACCTTAGTAGCAGCGTTTAAAAGGTATTCTAAAATTTGGTGGGCAAGGAGGCTACCTGAAGAATTTTTTGGTGGCCATTTGTAATCACTGATGGCCTCATATAATATGTTTTATTGGCGTTAAACATTAATTACATGCGTGTTACACAACGATACACCGTCGTATTGAAATTAGCCAAGAACCAGGATGAATTACCATACAAATTAAACAAAAGTGAAACAGTGTTCCCTTAGACGAACGATTAATTTTAATTGCACATTTTCACAGTTGCGGCAGCGGCGTCTGAACAAGCTGCAGTATACGTACGACGGCATGCCGAAAATCCATAGAAAATAATGCTCTTGAGACACCATGGTGAAATAAAGGACGGTGCTGAACAGCAGCACTGTCTTGATACATGTAAAGTTGAGATGTTTGAGAAAAGAACTGGTGGCCAAAATTGACTACCAGGTTTAACTCCAGGTGGACAAATCTAATGATTGGTGGCCGTGGTGTGTCAATTTTGCATACTTTTTAAACCCTGCCTAGCAGTTTCAGATTCCCCAGCTTAAAAACAGCCCCCCAAAATCGAGTTATCTGAATCCATATCACAAATCAATTTCCTCATAACTGATTTTATTGAGGCAGTAGAAAGAATTCTTAGAATGATGAAAACTAAAGAAATACAAAAGGACCTGCCAGCTTTACAGTTACCAGATTTCAAACGGGCATATATGAGGAGCAAATAAGCAAAAGCACGTAAGTCCATTTCTAGATAAAAAAAAGTTTTGTTCTTTTTAAGACCTTAATGAAGTGTTGTAGTGAACCATGCAAAGTAATTTATCATAGAAGTACATATTACGATAGGATAAATCCTTCTATCAATAAATTACTTTGTATTATTCGCTTCAGCTCTTCATTCAAGTCTTAAAATGAACAAAACTTTTTTTTGTCTAAAAATGGACTTGTATCTTTTGCGTGTTTGCTCAAATTCGAAATGAGTTTGCCTCCAGCTGCTTAACTTCAGATCCTAGCGTGATTTCTGCCAGAGCTGAAACCGGTCACTTTTTCAGTGACCCGGTGACCTGGCATGACCCGAGCTTAGGTGACCTGGAGACCCGATGACCCGATTGATCCGGTCTGGGAACTGTAATGAACTGGGAATTTTCAGCAGCTTATTTCGCGTTCTTTGGGGTAACACCTCCTGTCCCGGTTACCCCCCTGAAAGAAACCCTGTTCAAACGCAAGGAATTAATTAAAAACTCCGCTGTGCTTTCCGGGTCAAAATATGATCACTTGGACCCGATACACCCGGTGACCCGTTTCAGTTCTGATTTCTCCAAATGGAAAAAGTTAATCCAATGAAAAGGACCTACCGGATACTCGGTCCCTAAATTTAAAACGGATCAATAAATCGAGCTCAATAGATTCACATCGGAAGTCACTTTCTCTTTCCAGCTGATTCGACTGAGGCGCTAGCCTGCATTGGAGAGAGGCAACGATTTTTTTAAAAGGTCTAAAAAGAGTGTGTTCACTAAGAACATTTTTTTATACCGTTGCATTTAACACGAAATATTCAGGTAACATAAATGAAGCTGCCAAGAATTGAATAAGCATTATCTGGCAATAATTTAAAATTTTAAATGGAAACAATGGTTCTGGGAACACATTAAAAGTTCTTGTAAATAACTGTAGCAAGCAGTTGAAACTTCGTGTTTTGGATTTTAAGATGTAATTTTAATAATTGCTTTAAGTAATCATTTATACAATAAAATTTGTAAAAGCAGTATATAACCTATCATTTTAAACGGTCCCGTATAAAACACTTTATTTTCATATGGGCCAGTCTAGTAACTTTGGACTTCGGTCCGTCACGATTCGCCCTTTAGCCATTAAAACCCACATTCATACCCCTGCCGGGACTCGAACCCGGCACCTTCGAGTCATTGGCCTACCGACGTAGACCTCACGGCTACCCGGTCGGCCCTGTCCCGTATAAGATTGTAGTATAGGCAATTCTACTTACGGCCTTTAGGCACCTAAGGCTCAGGCCGTGATATGGGAAGGAAAAGATGTGGGAAGGTGTCCGCTAGGACCTAAGTTGAAGGTACCATTCCGGCATTTATCGAATGTGACTGACGAAACCCCCTGGAAAAACCTCAGTCAGGATGGTCGGTCGCTTTCAGTCCTTGGTAGCGTGGTAACTATTACCGTAGTTATGACCCGAGTCATGTGATTGCAGAGGACAATCAAAATGGCGTCAAGGAATAAATTCCTAAATTGCATCGAGGTAGGGTATTAGTAACTTGATCCAAGAGAGAGTCTGACTGCATAAAACTGTCTCAATCTGAAGGTAACAATTGTTATCTTTCGATCTATAATTGTTTCTGATCTTTCCAAGCAGAGCTGAAACCGAGTCCCTTTAGCTCACCCAGTAATCCAAACTGAACGGACATATAGATGACCCTGCCTCAGGATCTGAAACTTGACCCGATGACCTGACTGACTCGGAGATTCGGTCTTGACCCAAATGACCACATAGACTGACCTGGCGATTCGAAGATCGAATCTTGACCCAACTGGTCTGGTGAACCAATCGTAACCAGGTGATCCTGTCAACATGACACAATTTAACCTAGTTTTGTTTGTGTGGATTAAATCAAGCAATATTATCAGTTATGAAATCATTTTTTTTAGAAAAGCGTTTCTTAAGGGGGTAGAGCTATTTTCACACCGCCGGAGGAGCTCTTTTATTTAAAGGCGATATAAGACTATTTCCATATGTTATTACTATTGTTAAGAACTTTCCGGCGTCGTATTTGTCGTGCTTTGAGGGTTACATCCCCGTTCCCTGTCACCCCTACAAGAATCACTGCTCATTGTTGAAATGCAACAGTGCATAACGGAAAGAATTAAAAGCTCTTGTTTGCCCTCCAGGCCAATGGGTCAGACCGGGTCCCAACCATAATTTCGGAACTGTCCAAAATTTGACCCGGTGACTCGTGTCAGCTCGGTCTCCGAGTGACTAATTTTTTAAATCATTTTCTGATTAAGAACTCCAGTACAGAATCTTCAAATAGGAAGACCGGAAGGGAGTCCCGTGTAGGTTTATTGAACGGATTGGTTCGAAACCCACATTCCAAAAACTGTAGGTCCTGTCCTTCGAAGCCTATCAGCTCATTTAGGTCTTTAATAATAATTTCATTAAACTTCAAACGAATTTGCTAATATGAAAATACAATTCATTGAACAGATAAATTCTGACATATCCAGGAAATGATGGAATTATAGAAACATCATTGGCCACGAGACATATTGGCGCACTACATTTGAAATTACACAAAATATAAAAAATCTCCAGTTGAGTTTACTTTGTAGTTGTCCTTGATATCCGATCAATCTTACTTCATTAAATTTAGGAGAGAATTATACGAATATATCTGTACATTAACATCTGTATCGAGGCCAAGTGGTAATGACGGCGACTCAAGTTCCGTCTCCAAGGCAACCGAGATGAAACGGCTTTATGAGTAGAACTAATGTGTTGTTTAGTGACCGGAAGTGATCCTTGAACCAACATTAAACGTGTATCAAGGCTTCTTGACTAACTTAGAAAGATCTTTTCTGTTACACAAAATCGGAATTCATCCTTTTTTTTTCTTAAAGAATTTTCGCTATCTTTTGTCGTGTTTTGGAAAGTTGTCTACAAATAATAATCTTCCTTTTCAGAGCACACTTTAGTTAAGTTATTATCCATGATTCTTTTGAATATGTTAATTTATTTCTAGAAATGTACGTGTAATTATGTGTACAACAAACATAAAATATTGCGTCGTGAATAACATATTTCATGAAGCCTGTTCTGTTGTACCAAAAGTGGCCTCTTAAGAGAAGTAGACGTCATATTCTACTATGAGGTCTATGGCAGAGCTACCTAGCGGAAAAATCACGTGCTCTGAACAGAAACCCATTAGTTTTAGCGCAGTCAGAAATGGAGAAGCGTGCTAAGTCTATCTATTTTAAGGTCTATGGTAAAGCTGAGCAGTTTTATTTCTTTAAGTGATAGTATTCTATTCATGATTTTCCATTGTATAATCTAATTGTGCGTTATCTAACAGTTAATCTAAATGAAGGCAAAGTTGATTCGTTGCTAGACTTATTGTTTTATTATGAACTGTTTGATAAATATTATTAGGCCATCTAGCATACGAACAGTAAACGTTGTTATTCAATACTAAAAGAAAACTGACTATTTATCACATACGTCAGGAGGATTCGATAAAGAGTTTTGATATCTTAATATTTCCCGTGCTTTCGAAGAGTAACTGGCTATATATTTGGCCTAAACTTAGCTAAATTTAATTTCTGTGGACTATTAGCAATATCGATGGAAATTTATTGCAGCAAGATATGTCTGTAAACATTGCGTACCACATGTTTGTATAATACTTTATATTAAGTATGTCGAATTATCATACATTACGATAGAAGGAGAAAACATTTTAAAATTAAGGACGCCAATTCAAAATGGAGAAAGACGCTATTAATGAAGTCCACCAGTCACATAAGAAGTTCTTTATACTCATATTATCATTCAGGGCTCATGCTCCCCTTTTGTGTACGTGGTCACGACATCAAGTCCTCTAAAGTCCATCGAACTGACTGATTCTGACCTCACTTTTAACGAAAGAAAAACTTAGGTCCTGTCCTTTTAAGTTCCCCAGTTCCTTTAGAATATTACCAACAATTCAACCAATTTGGTTATTGACTTTTTCGCTGCTCTGTAGGACAACATTATGAACAGTGAAACAGATGCAGCCTTGCTGGTCTGTATTATTGCCAGTGGAGATAATGATGCAAGACTTCTTGCACCTTAAATGTTGCCAGAGAGACTCAGATTCGACTTTAATATCAAAATACTGGTAAATTTTACTCCCTAAATTCATTTAGCCTTAGCTGGCATATAGAGGAACTTCGGGTATTATGGAATACCATTTTTCATTACGTCATTATTGACGTATTAAATTTTGGAAAGAAATTGGGTAACGCATGCATACCTTGGATATTTAAGACTGTGTACACATAATGATCATTGATAAACAATTACCATTAAGAAAATTATTGTATGATTTATAAAAATGTAAATTTGGAGGGTAATTTTTCCTCCACCTGCACAATCGTTATGTGCTCGTAATAAACAAGATAAGCATTGTATCCATAGTTCTCCTGTGGAATCGTCACAAAATCGTTGTCATTTGGAATCGCCTCAGGTGGAAATGTCAGTTCGAATGATCTGGGTAAAAGGAGCCATATTGCGGACTTCAAATATTCCATATTATCCGACACGTCATCTTGAAAGTTAAGTCGCTACTAACCGTACATGGAATCAAAGCTGCGCTCACAAGTTCAGTAATAGTATGTACACTTATAATACACCATCATACAATGTTTTCATAAGGACATACGGACATTACAAAACGTAACTGCCAAATTTCTGATGACTGCAAGTTAACGATTCTTGCGTGTAGTAACCCTACACATGTAGCTATCTAACTCGAACTGAAGACGGGGAATTATGGTAGTGTGTAGAAGTAGTTCTCTTGCTTATCAGTAGATACCAATACGTCACAAACGAACAATTCCATATTACTAAACTATTCCATAATACCAGAGTTTCCTCTACTACCATTATAAAAAGCAATACAGGCGTACAATACGATGTAAATCAAAGTTCCGTGTGCATACTGTCATTTATAAAGAAAAATGCAAAGTAGTTCCTTCTTATTTTACATGAAAACCACAGTTTGAAGTCATCTGAGTCGGTTGTCAACAAGGATGAGAAAACAATGGACTTTTTCTTTCGGACGCAGATCATTTAAATAGATTAGAAACTAGCGTCTAAGCGAAGCACATGGAAACAAGGTGTGGCCCACTCGCGCAGACACAAAAGCTCCTTGAACTATAAGTAACACTGACAAGCGCTTGTTCCGCAATTTGTAGCTTGGTATGATGGTTAACGTAGCGGAAAGTTGATCTCGATCTCGTGATCGAATCCTGGCGTGGTTAACTTTACCCATTTTTTTAAATAACGTTTTTCCTTTTTTATGTATATATGCATAAGAAATTTAATAAAAGTAGTGACTAAGGATACGTGGAGGTTATGTGAGTCAGGTACGGTGTTTTGTTTTCATTGCACACGCGATTTGGACAGATAAATTGTTTCCATGTGGGCTCTCCTTAGACGCAAGTGATTAGAATAATTCGCTTTTGATTTGTTTTTCTTTTCCCGCCCAATGTTTGTCATATTTCTATTAACATTGCGAGGTTTATAACATTACCAAAACGTGTTCTTCCTAGGCTAAGGAAATCATTTGTGGAGAAAATGAAGTTCCTGACAACATTAATGTTACATTTTTTAGCTCGTTTTATGTATTTTTGTGTTGGACACACTTCATAAAACAGATTATCTTAGACAAGTCGGGTTAGATTATTATTATAAAGCGTATGCAGTTTGTCTTCTAAGAATTTTCTGACGTGAGACGCTCGTTGTTCTTCCTTACCATAATTAATAGTGCATGTAATTATTACCAATCGAAAACCAAGCAACCTAACCCAAACCTAACCTAACCTCACCTAAACTTAATCTAATTAACTCACTACGGTAAGAACATTCTTACGTCAGAACACATACTGTTAAAAATTTGTAAAGGTTGTTAGGAAATCCCAGCAAAGCTATCCAGAATTTTTAATATTTATCCCTGTTTTATTGAAATCTAGGAGAAACTCAGAGACTTTTTGCATGCTGAAGCGGATATTTATAATTTTCAGGTTGTTTTTTTTTTTTTGTGCACATTCACAGAATGAGAAAATGATTTCTTATCGTAGCCCTTACACGCTACTTTTTTTAAAAGAATAGTTGTTGGAAGTACCGCGAAAATAGTTTCAGGTACAAGGTTGTGAAACGCTCTGAATATCACTGCATCAGAAAGGTTAAACCGTCTACAAAATAATGAAAAAAAAAGATCAAAATTACATAGAAAGTTAACCTTTTGGTATTTACTAGCTTTGACAGAGTGTAATAAAAGAATTATTATATTACTATAAGTTTAGAAATTTAGTATCTTTTGGAAGTTCAGTTCCATATTTTATTAACACAAAAACTTTCAGTTCGACGTGAAAACGTATGACGGAGAAACGGAATATTATTACATCAGTTTTCTTGCCTATAAAAGGAGCGAGACGACTCACAAGAAGTTTTCTGGTCAACAGATGTCGTAAATATCTTTATGTGTCTACTAAGAGTGAAATTTTATAGCCAGCTTTCTGAATATAAAGTTCTCCGTCATCACTCACAACAGAAAATTCCGCATTCTTACAACTTTGTCGTCTATGAGAAATTTATCGCGTCAACAAGCTTTCTCGCGCAGTTTTCTGCTGTAGTTATTACACAGTCACATCTTTTTAAGGTAATATGTTTCTCACTGCAAGCAAATTCATGCCATGAATTGCAAATATTTTAAAGTTGCAAACATGTTTCTATAAAAAAATTCACATGTTTGTAATACCACCATATGATGGTAAGTCCCCAAAAGTTATTTATTGCTTAAGAAAAAATAACTTTATTGAAGATTGCAACTACCTAAATCCCTAGGTGAATGTAAACAGACAGTTTCCAGCACTGTTGCCAGCTCTTCTATTTTTCTATTAAGGGCTGATTTCCATGAAAGCTTACGTTGCTTGCGATTTGGGTGAATAGCCAGTTGAAACACGTATTACACTTAGCTTACAATAAAAACACTTGTTTCAATTGGCTACTCACCGAAATCGCAAAGAAAGCCAGTAACTCAAGCTTTCAAGAAAATCAACCCTCAATTTTTTTTTATCTGAAAGTTCTTTTAAAACTGTAGCTCCTCCTCTTTCCATTTTTTCTATCCTGCATGGTTTTCAATTAATGAGAGCGGCCTTCCATGTACACGCTAGCTGCGCCCTTTTCATGCGATTTGGTCTAGTACCCCATAGAAATACGCTACATAATTTATTTATTGGCTAAGGGTGGCTTTTGTTGCAGGCGCTCGTTCGCTCGCCGCGTGTTTTGCCTGCTATTTCTATGAGTAGAAAATAGAAACTCGTGTTACTCGTAGAACATGTACTTAAACCAGAGCTGAGACGTGTCACCTCTGACCCGGTCTGACCCGCTTACCCGATAAGAGTGAAGACAAAAAAAAAAGAGTTTTTTTTTATTTCGTTGAGTTTGAACAGTGTTACTTTCAGTGATGACCGGAATCTGAGCTTTCACCCCCCAAAAAACGAAAAATATGACGCCGAAAATTCTCAATTCATTAAGTTTGAAGACCGCGTTATTCGGATCAAGTTTCGAACCGGGTCTCCGATTCACCTATGTCGGTCAGGCCGGGACACCAAAAGAGACCCGGTTTCAGCTCTGACATAAACATGTGTTTCAGTTGACTATTCAGCCAAATCGCAAGCATAGCGCCCGGCAAGCGCCTGTTTAAAAAGCCGACCTGATAGAAAAAAAATCGCAAACGAAGCACGTGACTAGCTCGTTCATGAAACGGTACCCTTGTAGGTAAAAAAATAACAAGGTAGCAGCACTATAAAAAACTTCCCGAATGATTACTATTAAGATCCCGTTGTCACTACAAATCGTAGCAGCAAAATGACATACATCCGTCTTAGGGAAGTGGCCTCACGTCAGCACAGGGAGGGAGGAAATGCGTTGTTGTTGTTGTTTTGCATTATACGTGGTGTTTACATCTCTTATAATGAAACAAATAATCTAACCTCAATTTACTTAACATAATTTATTTCCGACAGTTGTGCAACTTGTTGAAATTGCAAAAGGAAATAATGATTCGTATAATTGTGTTGTGAAGAAAAAAAAGAGGAAAAAACTTGCTTTTCTTAGATAAAAGAAAAGGTAACAGTTTATTTTTAGAGAGATAAAAAAGGAGGCGATGCCTAGTCTGGAAATGAACTATACTCTACTCACTACAACATCCGCAAACCTGACGGTCAACACTTTGGAACTCATCTTTATCTTTCAAAACGTTATTGAGCAGAACGCTCATTGGAGTGAAAGTGGCGCTACTAGCTACGTAACTAAAAAGGTTTGTAAACTTCACTCCGTCTACGTATTAAAGAAAATAAAACTATTATAAGAATTTATTTCTTAAGTTATTCAAAGGTTTCCTTAAGATTTCTATTCCTTGCTACTGCTAGCCGCTATGAAAGAGTTCTCCCAAGCGTAATTCCTTCTTGTGCAAGCGAATCAAGAACTTTGAGGAAATATAACTTTATTTCCATAAAAGACTGAAACATAATGTAATTTTCAGAAAACTTCACCAAAAATTATATTCCAAAATTCTCTGCTTTTGTTTTCAAGTCGTGCGAGTAAGACATACATTTTATTTTGCTTCTTTTGTGTCAAGAAATCTCTGAGAAGAAGAAAAGAAAAATCTTGAAGAAAGGTATTTTATTTAAGCTTCTTTTTTTTTATGCTTCTACCAAATAGCATTTTCTTCTGTCTTTTGCTCTTGTAATTGAATTAGTGTCTCACAAGTTGACTTGTCTTTTGTCAATGCTAGCTAAACTTATTAAACGCCATAGACCAGAAACTTGTTAACGCTTTTTGATGGTGGCAAAATTTGTTCTGGCACATCAGTCTGAGCACGTAAACAAATTCAAATTACTTTCGAATACGCCTGACTAAACTCGTCAGACAAATATCCACATTAAAATGTTAACTCTTTTTTTTTATTTCTTTAAATCATGAAATTAATTGTAGCTCAGTTATTACCATCGGCATCTATGTAACCCGTCATAGTATGTAAGCTTGTGACAATCTTGATTTCCAGTTGACTTTTGCTTGCGTCGTTAAGAATGATGTTACAAGCTTGATGCAACTTTGAAATTCACTACTAAGTTCACTTGATATTATAGCTTTAATTCAAGCTGGACGTAGACAGTTGTGTTGACGTTTCGCCGCTAGTGATTCTGTCATTGGATCCTTATGTTTTCCTTCCCCTTTCCAATATTTTATACGGATATGTTTTTCACGTACGAAAATACCCTAGTAGCACATACTCGTTGGCCATTCATGGGACTTCATATCGCCCATGTGCTGGCGGGAGAGCGGTCCGCTTGAGCCCACAGCGATCGATTATCGATATCACTAATTTACCTATTTTCTACAATTATAGTAAGTATTGTGCAAAGAATAAATCGATTTTTTACAATACTTTTTGTTAGTAGTGAATAAATTTAAATTAAAAAATTGAGCACTCGTCATGGAACCATATCATCCATGTCGTTAAGCGATATCTATATTGATTAATGTCGGTCCATATGGGTAAACCGATGTTTATTCAAACGACGCTATATCCCTCCCCTCTGGTGATAAAATATAAAAATTCATGTTGTAGTCAACACGTGGCCAGCTTTGTTTGGTGACAAAGGAGTTGTTCTTCGAAGCATGTTAAAGTGTAGAAATAACCTGCTCTTCCACGGGAATGACACAGAAATAAGTTGATTGTGTTTTTCCCAAGGAGTCTTTGGTCACTGTAAGTACATAGACAAACCAACACGATTTATAGTCATATTTAATTCGCTGGTTATCGTACACCGCCAGAACCGGGAGACATTTTACACTTTTGTTTCGTTTGTACGGTAGAAAGTAGCGTATTTTCTCGAGGCCATGCGGTTTTCGAGAAGTTCCCTTTAGTAGAAAGATAAGTTAAATTTATATTTATTTAAATTTGTTTTACACCATTTCTTTTAATTGAAGCTGTTTCATTGTAATCATGGCCATTGTACTCTTAAGTTCTTGGCAAAAGAATGTAAAAAAAAAAAGTTAAAATCCGAGGATATCTGAAATGATTCCTATTGAGCGGAACTACAAATTTTATCATGAACGCAATAACGAAAATAATATTATTTTACAAAGTACCGATTGTTGACAAATTTTACAATCCCTTAGCACGGAGAAGTGATGTAACTTTAGGTACAGAAAAATAGTATTCTTTACAAAAGTAGTGACTTTGTTTTACAATTTCTAACGTGGTTTACTATTTCTTGCTGGTTTGTCTATGTTGGTGGTCCTATATAAAAAGGGGGATACATTTAAAGAAAAAATTGAATTACAACTTGTTCACAATGTCAATGGGCGATATTGATCAATGTCGATGATCGATGTCGCACGATGTCGATGTCCGATGTCGTTGACCGATAATGGCCAAGATGTTAGACATCCAATATGGGGCCCATGCCGTTGAAGGATATCGATCGATGTCGTAAAATCCAATATGTCCATATCGGCCGACGTTGATGTGTTACTTGGGTAATATAGATAACCTCCCTATTAGTGTATACAGTGCACTCTGTTAACAAACTACTGAAGCTATAAATACCACTCGGGAATCCGTAAACAGCAACTGGCTTCGTGGTCTAATGAGAACCGACCAGGGTGGTCGAGCGGTTTATCGCACTTGTCTTTCGGTTACAAGATCGTAGGTTCAAATCCCGCCTCGGACATGGATGTTTGTGCGTGTGATTTTAAATGATTTTAACTTAGATTTAAGATAGAACAAGTTCCACAAAGTTTAGAAAGATATAACAAGTTCAGTAAGTGATCGCTTAGGGCGAACCAATTTTTTAATGCACAACGCATCGGACCAGTGTGAAAGTGGGAGAAGTGTATTCTGGTTCGAAACTCCCCACATCAACTTATTTTTTTAAAGAGCACTACATTTTCTTCCTTTCTGCTTTCGGAAAGTCCTCAGCTTCAATGAAATAGATGAGATTATAGCCTGTTTCACGTTTGTTGTGACAACTTGATATGGCAAGCTTACATCAACGAGTATGCTTCATTGACGCTTAGATGCAGCTTACAGCCTTACCATGTCAAGCTCAATGTAAGCTTGTACACTTAATTAGCAAACTAGAAACAAGCTTAATTTAAGCTTATTCTACTGTCTGAGACTGTACTGGAGTGACAGCTTAGTGTCGAAAGATGGACTCCAGAGCAAATATTTAAACTCGTTAAATATTTTATTTTTATTTTTTTATTAATGAAGGCAGTTGGAGCGCTCATAACGTTAAATTGTGTAAATATTACCTCACCTACCACGTTTTTTTGAATGTTTATTTATTTATTGAACACAACAGGTTAATAGCCTAATTGTGGTGTTCAACATACACATATGACATTTTCTACATACATACATAGGTGTAACATACATATTTGGAGCTGTATAGTAACATATTCTGTATAAAGTATTCATTATTTTATATAAGAATGGAATTATCTCATATTTATGTTAAATATATAAATATCAGGACATTCTTTAAGTATACAATTATATAATGAGCACATTCTTCTAATAGGCGATATGTCCATTGCTTTAGTTCTTCGGAAGACAGCATTACACGGTCGAGTTACTCTATGCGGTACATACAGCCCTAATTCAGATAATAAGCTTTCTGAGTTGATTTTACTGTGTAAGAGTTTCTGTAGGAAAATTAACTCTTCTGTTTTCAAGAGATTGTAACCTGTACTTATTTACCAGGTCTAAGTACTTTTAAAATTTAGGATATATTCCAGTTTCTTTGTACGTCAAAAATCGTACAAATTTAGACTATATAATTTCAATTTGCCGAGAGTTCTTCTGTGTATTAGGATCCCATATTATTGCTGCGTATTCTAACTTTGACCTAACATACGCTGTATATAGTTTTTAAGACATCAATATTCGAGAAATCGCTAGTTAACCTCATTACAAAACCGAGGTTCCTGTAAGCTTCGCAAAAAAGGCGATTTATGTGCATGTCCAATGACAGGTTAGATTTAATGGTTACACCAAGATCAGTAATATAATAGAATCTACTCGAACTAGTGGAGAGTCATTAACTTTGTATTCGAATTTCAAATAGTTTGTTTTTCCTCGTATAAGACATTACACTACATTTATTAATATTTAATAATAACATGTTTGTTTTACACCAATTGGAGACAGCATTAATATCATTTTGTAAGGAGACCGCGTCCAATTCAGAGGAAATACTACAATAGATTTTTAAATCATCTGCAAACAGAAGTTTCTTGGAGGATGTTATGTCAGCAGGCAAGTCATTTACAAATAATAAGAATAAAAGAGGTCCAAGGTTCCTTGAGGCACACCAGAATTTACAACATATTCCTCGGTTATACTATTTTTGTAACGAACACGGTGTTTACGGTGACATAAATAGGATGCTATTAACTGGCGAAGTTTTTATGAGAAGTTGAATGTTACAAGCTTGCTAAGTAGGATATCATGATTAATGACATCAAAGTCTTTCGAAAAGTCTGTGTAAATTACGTCTACTTGACCTCTATTATCAATTTGTCTAGCTAAAAAATGTGTGAATTCAACAAGGTTGGTTACAGTCGATTTATTTGGCATGAATCCATGTTGGAAGGGCGAGATAATTGAGCGAACGTGTGAGTATATACGTTCATGTATAATAATTTCAAATACTTTGGCTGGCGCAGATATTATGGCAATTGGGCGATAATTTTTAATATCATTACTCGTGCCACTACTTTTAGGAATGGGGCAGATATCGGCAAGTTTCCATTTGGCAGGGAATTCACAGGTTGCTAGCGATTTATTAAAAATCGCTTGCAGTGGATATTTTAGTATTTCAGAACAGCCTTTGATAATAAAAGATGGGAGTTTGTCAGCCCCGAAAGATGCTCGAGGTTTCAGTTTTTCAATAGCCTTTTCTACGTCCTTCAGTTCAATGTGTTCGAGAAATAATGTATCTAAAATTTCAGAACAATTGTGTTCAGTTAAAGTATTAAGGTTATATTTTGACATATTGTAGGCTAGTTTAAAATGCTTCATGAATGCATTCGCCATAGCGGTTTCTTCACTTAATTGCTGTCCCTCGTAATTTAGCACGTTCCATTCTGGCTTTCGTCTTTTATTTTTTATGAATGTCCAAAAGCTTTTGGATTCAGTTAAAATGTCAGTTTCACAATTGCGCAAATAAAATCTATAGGCTGCAGATATTTCTTTTTTGGCGAGAGTACGTAATTCTTTAAATTTATTATAGTGGTAACTAACATCCCCGATTGCTTGTTTCCATTTTCTATGGTGGTATGTCTTTTCCTTGATTAGTTTAATTAAGTAATTTGAAAACCAGATAGGGTACTTTAGTTTAGATCTTTTTCGTGGTATACATTTATCGAAAATGGCATATAATGTATTATAGAAAGAATCAACAGCATCATCGACAGTTAAGCTGTCCGATACCTTTCCCAATTAACTGATGCAGTGTCGCGATACAGTTGCTCGTAATTGGCTTTGGAAAAGTTGTAATCAATTGTATGGGATTTTGCTATATTTTTGATGGTGTACATAAATTCAGCTAATAATGCAGGATGATGAACATCCTCAGGAACGATCGAGTCATGTTCATGCGTTACAACAACACTTTGAAAGTTAGAAAGTACTAAATATAATGTTTTACCATATACGTTTTTAACATTGTTGAAAGATTTTAAATTCTAAAAATTCATCAAATTATATAATTCACGGCAGGTTGTTGTTGAGTTAAGAAAATCGAAATCAGTTCCTCTCAATTCAAAAATATTGTAATCGCCTATTAGGAGAATGCTGCTTTATGGTGGCAATACACTATATATAAAGTCAAAATAATCTTGGTATACTGAAACAGGAGACGCAGGTACAATATAGACAACACACACAAATGTGCAAGTAACATTATTTACAAAAAGTTTGGCTAGAATACAATCAACACCAGGGATATCAGGGGAGGAAACTTGCTGCACTCGAAATTTTTTATTTACAGCCAACAGAACTCTACCCCCAGATTTCTTACAAGAGGAAGCAAGATTTATGTCAGCTCTTAACACTACATACCGTGAATCATAAAGTTCAGAATCTATATGACGATCGGTGAACCAAGTCTCAATTAATGAGAAGGTGTGGTAGTTATTGTTTAGAATCTTTTCATACAAGTTGTTTATTTTAGGCCACGTGTATTTTGTACGTATAAACTAAAGTTTGCTTGCTTCCCAGAGGTTACACTTTTTGTCGGATTTACTGAGTCATTTCCCCCACCCCGTCACAATCATCCCTTCTTACCTGAAAACTTAAGTCTCAGCAGTGGAACTTCTGGTGACAACTCCTGGGTTAGAGGGGGAAGAGGGAGAAGAGGATGCACTATTCATTGCAAGATTGTTTGTTTTCTTACCGGTCTTGATTTTTTCAGGTTCACTTTCCCTTCTCATCTTCTCTCTGTCGCTGTTATTGCCAGGAACAGGGAAGGAGGAGATGTTTTCAGTTCTTGCTTGTTTGCGGTGTTTTTGTTCTGTTCTAAGGGGGATTACTATAGAGGAGGGTGGGGCGGGAACTAGATGGTTTGTCTCGATTCAGCTACAGAAACCACATTTCCTTCTTGCAAGTTGGATGTCCTCGGGGTTTCAGGTGTCGCAGACGCAGAACTAGCTTCTGTCAGCGTCTTTCCTTCGCGATTCATAGGTTAGTCGTAATGATCAAACTTTATAATATTTGAGAGTTCCACGTAATTTCGCACAAAATTTTTAAAGATACTAGTAAATGATCACATGCTTTTGTAAATAGAACCTAAGATCATTGACATGATGTGTCACTTGACCCATGTTGTCATATAAGAAAATTTCACTTTTTCTCATATAAGAAAATTTCACTTTTTCTCATATAAGAAAATTTCACTCATTTTCTTGCAAATAATTATCACAAACACTTTTATAAATGCCTAACGACAACCAGCAATCAAGAAATGTTTAAAAGTCATATCTCTTGATGATTTCGCTAAAGGTTTAGCTGTACTTTATGGCCGCCAAAAAACGTAAAATTTACAGGAGAAATGCAATATTTTCTACGTGTGTGGAATTGTTGGAACGAAAAATATAATAAAGTTTCAAGTTATGGAAGCGTGAAATAAGTGTGTAGCAACCAAAATCAAATAGGACTATTTTGCAGCTTCCGCGTTGGGGCAAGCACATTGAGTTAGTATTTAAATGTCATGTGTATTGCGTACAAATAATAAAATAATCTAACCTCACTGTAACAAACCCGTCTGCGCTTCCTTCACACTGTGGCGTAATTTTCATAGCAAAACACTTGCTATTCATGACACGAAGTGTCATCATAACCCTCCGCATACCAATATGTTTTATCTGTTTATTAATACGAGTGCGTATTTAACAAATAATAATGACACGATTTCGTAACGCTTTCTGAATTGCTTTGTATCTTCGGTGTTTTTTTGGTGCAATAATTGTTGTGCAGCTGTTAACGGAGATTCCCAACGGCCACGATGCTGAATTTGAGATCCGATCATAATCAAATAATGATTCATGAACAGTTTTCTTTGCAAATCTGTATCTTTTCCTGAATCGAATAAATAAAAAAGAATGAAATATATCTCTTATTCCTCCATCAATTCTCCTCAGTTTATTGTTTCTATGGATTTTCTTTAGTATGCGCTTCCAATGGAACAGTTCAATTTCGCCTTCCGCAGTGCCTAGGTATTGATATGATACATAACATGTAAAATCGTTGGTGTCCCAAAGTATCCCCGTTTTACGGTAATACAAATCGTTGTTTCTCAAACCTAAACAATGTCAAAACCAAACCATCACCACTGTTTTTTTTTTTCGCATTTTCAGGCGATGTTAAATCAATGAATGTGCTTAAAACGTGTTTCTTTCAAGAGAAAGTAGGTGCTGGCTTCCTTAGTCACTATTAAGTAGCGTTTCTGCAATCCGTATTTCGATAAAGAAAGAAAGAAACTCATCAAGTGAGCTGCGCTTAACGGCCATCTTGTGTTTAGATAACTAGCGTAAGAAGATAACTGACGTAAGTTGATGCTGGTTAAATTTGAAACCCGCGTTAACGGTAACAACAATTTACATTACTAAAATGATCTTGGTTAATGTAAACCATGGTGAGATATTAGTAATGTAAACAAGGCATAACATTATCCCGATTATGGAAGCGGTGCACAAAGAAAGAGCAGTGATGGGCAAGCTCTGATACGTCACTGGATTCAAAACTCAGGTTCTAAACTGTAACGACCAGCTCATGTACAGCCTAGAAATTACCGACGGACTAAACTGTGTGAATCACTAAAACTACTCGTCATTCCTGGTATTTCTCGGAGGAAGTTGCCAAATTCATACAGTATTGACGTTAACACTTTCCTGATGCCGCTCATTTCCCCATACTTTAAGAATTAGTGAGTAACTTACTTTCTTTTTTCTGCCAATCCTGACATGAGTTGTAGTTTCGTTTCACCCGTCACTTCCGTTCCATCGTTTATCCTTCAAAAAGGAAACTCTGACTTCCTACATTCTTCTGAGAACTCCTTGTGAATGTAGAAATTTATTGAATATTTTTATCGTACAAATACAGACATGGTTGATTCGGTTTTATACAGCTCGTTTTCGAATGTTGCACAATCGTAATTGAGCAAACTTTGATTTCAAGAATGCTGTTTAGCTTGTAGTTTTTGCTCGGCTACTACGTGAGTCGTAGAGAATCGCCACCATGCTGCATTGCATCAGTTGTGACCAATGACCTCTATCTAAAAGCAATACTGGACTGATTGCGGCCATTGAAAAGTTCGTGAATATAGCTATGAAGCCAGGGAGCGGAGATGACACTTAATTCCTTTTGTCCACTTCCAGTCTAAACCAATATATAGACCAAATTTTCGGTTCTAGCTCAGATTTTTACGCTTGATATTGCTGTGTGGCCGTTTTTTTTTTAAATTTGTGTCTTAATTCTTGCAAAGAACGTAAATATTATTTGTAGTATTTTCTGTTATATGTTGAATACGGTACACTATTATATAAATAACTCAGGAATTAAGCCTTAAATAAATAAATAAAAAACGGGCCACACAATGATGAGAAACGTATAAAACTGAGTTAGAACTGAAAATTTGGTCCACCTTGGATTAGACTGAAAGTGGACAAGCGAGTTTAAATATTTGCTCTGGCGTCTATCTTTCAACACTACACAGTCACTCCAGTATCGTTACGTATAAAGCTCGATGATTGTGACAATGCCATGTCACATTTAATAACCACAGTAAAAGAACGTGTTTTGTCCATTTTCTTGGTTTCACAGGAGAGCGCTTTAAAAGTGCAAGATTAACATTACGCATACCGTGAGCAATAAGATATCTAGACAAGTGAACCACCTGAAGCCCCCAATTTTCTCGCAACGCTCGAAATAACGGAAAATAAGATATTCCGCCCAACTGTAGCAATGTACGCTAAATTGTCTTACGCCGCCACTGGTTGTCACTAGATTCGAAAATATTTTCATTTTTACTTTTCTTCAAGTAAAATTCACTGTTGAATTTATAACCGTATTTTCTAACATCTTGTATATTTGTGGATGAAACAAAATATCCCCCCCACCAAAAAAAAAACAATGATCGGAAAATGGTACAACAGATTTCGGAAGTAAGAATAAACTCTTATCAGTCAGGGCTCATTTTCATGAAAGCTTGTGTTGCTTGCGATTTGGGTGAATAGCCAATTGAAACACGTATTGCATCACGTAATAAAACTACACCACGTGTTTCAATGGGCTATTCACCAAATCGCAAGCTTCCATGAAAATCAGCCCTCAATGATAGTAAATGTTGATATCTGTAAAATGACTCGATACACGAAAATCGTACACGAATTTTGCGTTGTGCTGAAGTACATGAAGGATAAAGGATGTTGTCAAATTGCTTTGTCGGTAGCACTTAGCTTGGCGTCACATTACAGCGTTGGATCGTTGCCTGGATTCGATTCCAGGCGTAGTAAAGTTATGTTTTATTCAACTAACTCTACTTCTTTCTGTTTGTAGCTCCCTTTTGTATTTTTTCTTAACAATTTTCAATTTTTTACGAATTCCACGGAAATAGAATGGAAAAGTCAGGTTAGGTCTCTTCATTATTAGCGATGGAAACACGAAAAATGCAATGGCATCAAGCAGTCCAGTTTAAGTATAAATCAATGTATTTCCTACCCCGAGCGACTCGTGATTTCTGTAATGCTGAGCTATCGAAACCGTAACGCTTTAGCTTAAAAAGGTTGTCGAGAAAGGGTCTATGATAAAGTTTTGTTTCCATTTTCTGGCTTTTTTTTTTTTGTTCTCTTGTTTGTGGTTAGCCAATATTTGCTAACATTGTGAAAAGCACAGTTAATTGCTGTTACAATTGTTTTCAATTTCAACGATTTTGCTTTGTTCCGAGACAATTTTGCTTTTTCAGCGGTAAAAATAAAAGGCACATACAAAGTCTTCCTCCCTATTAGCTCCTACCATTAATTTATTTTGTTGATTAATATGTTATGTGTGTGTACGTTATTTTCTATGCGGTTATTTTCGTTATTTAAAAGTAAACTATTCTCTTTTCATACAACAGTGAAACCATCACCAAAGGTACGTTTGCATATGCTTTAAAAATGTTCTGTATTGCTTCAGTGAGTTCATGTATTATGTATCATAAGCGGCGCGACTAGCCGTTAGGCTACCTTTTCATGCAAGCGTGCATTGCTTTCTTTGCTGCGGTTTGGGTGAGTAGCCAATTGGAACACGTGTTTAACTCTGTGATCGACGTGTAACACGAATTTCTATTGGCTACTCATAGAAATCGCAAGCTAAACACGCGGCGAACGACTATAAGGAAAGCTGCCTTCATTGTTTGTGTTTGCGCGCGCGTGCTCATGTGTGTCAGTAGTGCCAACTCATAATATTAATCCCATTTCGTAGATTTTCTTTTTTGCAGAAATATTCTCCAGAAATCGTTTTACTTGAAAATACGGGTGTTGAAAATTAACACACACAAAAAAAAGAACACCTCATGACATTCCTAACATGAAAACAAGGAGGAAAAACAGTATAGACCACCGACGGTGCATATATCGTTCGATTCGGCGCTATATGCTGCCGAAATCACGAGAAAATGAATTGCAAAGCTTGATATTTCTAATAGCATTAACAACATAGAACTGAGGCTGCATGGTATCCAGTGGTGTAGTGGGTGAAAGTTAATACTGGGGCACTTGATTCATAAATAGTTTGGGCATGGCAAGAATAGCATTAATGCCGTTCCTACTACAAGAATATTCAACTGTACTTCACAACAAAGTTCTAACCGGGAAACAAATGGAATTATTTTCACTAAAGATCTGGCGAAACTCCTTTAATTTTCGGGGTTTTTAATCAGGCAAAGAAAGGCACAGACAATAAATTCTACTCCTGTAGTGTACGGCTACCAGAGTTAAGATTTAAAGATAATCTAAAGCAACGATCTTCAACAAAAGATGGCAGCACTATCTCCAAATATGCCTAATATATTCTTATCGTTGCACGAAATGTCCTTCTGCTGCTCCTACAAATTCAAGCCTAGAGAGTTTAAATTTTCAGGGAAGAAAGTTCATAACCAATTCAAGTGCATGATCGATGTCGATTTTTCATTTTCGTTTTCCTTCGTTGTTGAAATCGCTTCATTGTTGTTGTGAATATCGAAACCTATAACAATGAAGCTCTTTCAACAATGAACAAAAAAGAAAATTAAAAATCGGCTTCGATCATGCTCTTGAATTGGTTATGAACTTTCTTCCCTGAAAGTTTGAGCTCTCTAGGCTTGAATTTGTAGGAACAGTAAGGAAATTTTGTTTAACAGTGAAAATACATTTGACATATACGGAGGTAGTGCTGCCATCTTTTGTTGGAGATCGTTGCTTTAGATTATCCTTAACCTGTAGCTGTGCTGGTGGGATCCAAGGGACCCCAAAGACTACATATGGCATATCTTCCGTTGTGGTGAGTGGATGACACTGGGACTATGTACATCCACATACACTTCCATGCTTGTTTGAATCGTCGGCGGCAGGGTTGCGTACGGTTCCAGTTGTTCGTCACTTGAGCCACTTGGGGTCCAATAGACCCCCACCAGCATATATCGTCGGCTGAGAATTATAAGGTTTTATCTAACATTAAAATCCTATGTAGTTAGAACCTTATACAGTATGCGGCAAAACAAACAGTACTGACATGACAACCGTGCTATTAAATCAAGATTGGTCAATGAAACATGCGAGGTAACTACGGCAACATACATCTAAGGGCACTGGAACAGCAAGTGTCCAACATGTCCATCCTCACGTCTCACTCAGTGCTCATAATGATCCTGCATATTAATGATCATGTTAATAAACACAGGTTGCTCCAACGAGAGCAGGAAGACCTGCATCTTCTCCCGTAATTCGGGAACAATTCTAGGCGAGTCATCCGGCCGGAAAACGGATTCTTTCAGCATGCACCATATGTAGGCATCGGGGGCTATGAAAACCGGTCAGTGGCAAAGGTACGGGAATGCCATTTCACGGGAAATTAAGCGATCTCCAATCCAAAGTGTTGTTGCAGAAGGACGAGTAAACTCCTCCCTCTTGCTACATGCACTGTCACTGCTCCGGAAGATTTCTGATGCGACAAAAACGGCGCAAATTCCAGAAGAATGTGACAATAATACAGTCTTTGTAGCTCATTCTGATGCCTCACTCCGCATGACCGGAAATACTGCTCCACGATAAACATTTTCTCCTGTATTGTGAGCACCATTATCGCCACGATAACTGCACTCTGCGTTACTCTCAACACAGCTAGGGACCACAGAAATCTTCACGAGCTGTTCCCACAACTCGCAAGCGCCTCGAGACATGCCCACACTTCAGTACTGTTTGTTTTGCCACATACTGTAATTCTCTGCTGATGATATGTGTAGTATTTTTGATACAAAAATGTATTTGAACTATACTGTATTAGTGAAAATAGCCAAGGAAAAACTCAAAACCGATTGTGAAATTCTGAGACTACTGCAGGAGTAGGATCTGATAGATCCTGTGATATATTTTATCACACCCTGGTTCCACTACACCCCTGATGGTACCTTCAAAGACTTGAGATTTCAGACCTCTAACAATTCTCCTCATTGTAAAGCTATTTTGACAGATTGTTTATCAAATATGAATCTCTTCAGTTAATAAAATTGGATAACAGAAAAGCCAATGTCAGCAATATTTAATTCCGTTCATGTACTGTTTATCATTTCTTAGTTAATTTAGTTAATAAAACTGTTTACCAGCGAAAGAAAATACTTTCAATGTTCTTTCAGATCAATATTTTTTTGTATAAATTCTTAGTTTCTTCAGTTGATAAGATGGAACATTAGAGAAACGAGTCTTAGGAGTATTCTAGTCTAACAGACAGTGTTTCTTTCAGGTGAAATGTTCTTTGGGGTATTCTAAATGTATTTTAGAACTTTAGATGTGGTAAAAAGAGGAGAAAAGTCTTGTTGTTACAAAATTTGTTGTTATTAATTGGGAGTGATTGACTCAGTCGAGGAGTAATGCACCCCGGTCACTTCTCTGAAAGAAACATTGTTAATACTTAACAGATCTATAACTCTGTTTCTACAAGTGATAAAAATTGGATACCAGAAAAGCAAATGTTTGAGTATGCACTTAATTCTTATTCTTTATTGTATTAGAAACACAGATACCAATTAATTACTACAGTATTACTGTATTGACTTGCGTATGAGTCGCGTTGTCATAATACTCGCATCTGAAGCAGATAAGTTTGTCGAAATAATTTACCCTCAGAAAAGTCGCACTCTAATTTTTACGTGTCTTCGAAATTGCTTATCTTGTGAGAGTCCAAGCAGCATGTTCGAAATAACATGTGGTGAGAATGACTGGTTATCTTGGACCTGTACGGACAACTTTGACAACTTTTATCACTTTTGAGACACCCTTTGTGTTAACTTGTGTGTCTTAGGTATCCACGTGTTCTTTGATATTTCCTTACGTAAGAGTCCTATTTGGATTTTCGTATTTAAAAAATCTGTTCAGAAAGTGCGACTATTACGCGAAAAACACGGTAATGACTGATTTACAAACTTCGGTTCCCCACAAGAAATTCTAACGTACCGTAACAAAAAATTGAATTTCAAATTGATAGCTTTACTTCGAATCTATCACCTTGACCTATTTGTACTATTCGCAGACACACGGAATTTTGGTGTGTGGTATCATACATGTCTCTGTACTAATTGCAGAAAATTACAGCCTTGTGGCTCATTTTAATGTTTTGTTAAAGAGCTGAACGTGTAACGAGGCAACATCATGGACAAGACTGCAGCCAGACCCGTAATCCAGTACCTGTTTCTGAACGGCAAATCTCTAAGGAAATCGAGGAGGATATGACTGCTGAGTATGAAGATGAAGCCCAAACTTATGTCACAGTAAAGAACTGGGATAGGCACTTTAGATGTGGCAGACATCGGTGAAATCTGCGCCTATTCCAGCTCGTCTCTATTCACCCATTGATGACATCACAATTGCAAGAGTGGAGTCATTAATAATAGAAAATCACGGGATATCTGTGCACGAATTGTCCCAGGAGGTGAAAGTTAGTATAGGCTCCAGCAGTGTGCGAATTAAACATTTCGGCCAGGGGCGGGATAAAACGTAAGCACGGATTTCAACAGGCAGCATATATTTATGGACATGAACATGGAAAGTGAATATGGAAAGGCTCAACTGGGACTAAAAACGAAACAGACTACGTTTTATCGAATAACAAGGAAATTCTGAAAGACGTGTCTGTCCTGAACAGTTTCAAAATCTCGAGTGATCATAGGATGGTGAGATGTAAGCTGAAACTAAATACTAGACTTGAGGAAAAGAAGCTTATCAGAGAAAAACATCAATTTTAGATCTGGAAAATCTAGGAAAACACAGACAGACATTCGAGATAGAACTAAGCAACAGATTCAGCGTCTTGAAAGAGTTAGAAGATGAAGAAGACATGATTAGCAGAAATAAAATACTGACTGAGATAATAAAGGAGACAGGCAAGGAAATAGCAGGCTCCAGAAAGAAAAAAGAGAGCAATATCTCAGAAGAAACTAAACTCTTGATGAAGAAAAGAAGGGAAATGAAAGAAGAGGAAAATTGCATAAAGAGGATTGAGTACATAGAACTAAATAAAACCGTAAGGAAGAAAATAAGAGAGGATGTACGAAGATATAACGAAAATCTTGTTAGGAATACAGTCGAGGAAAACAGAAGCCTGAGGAAAACCGAACAGCAGCTCATGATAGGAAAAAAGCAAATAAATGCAGTTGAGAGACCAAACGGAACCATAACACGAAATAAGAAGGAAATTATAAAAAAAATATTTGAAAATCTACAGAGAATTGTACTATTCCGAAGAAGATCAAGGAGATGAAGATTCAGAAGGAAATGATATAGAAGTCCCAGACGTAATGAAAGAAGTGGATAAAGTACTTCAAGGGATGAAGAATGGAAAATCGCCAGGAGAAGATGGACTCACAGCAGAAATGTTTAAATGGGGAGGTGAAAATATGAAAGAAGAACTTGCTAAATTATTTTGGATATGCTTGAGGAAGAGATAAATACTCATAAGTTGGAATAATGCTGTTCTAATTTTGTTGTACAAGAAAGGGGACAAAGAACGCGTCGAAAACTACAGACCAATTAGTTTACTGTCAGTCCTATACAAAATGTTCACCAAAGTTATTTTGAATCGTATTGAACGAGACTTGGATTTTAATCAGGGAAGGGAACAAGCCGGATTTCGTCGTGGATTTAGCACAATGGACCACATACAAACATTGAATGAAGTTATGGAAAGGACTAATGAATATGAACTTCCATTATGTTTGGGATTCATAGATTTTGAAAAAGCTTTCGATTCGGTCTACTTGGAAGCAGTACTTAAATCACTTGAACATCAAGGCATCGAAAGTGCATATCACGTTAATGCGAAACATCTACTCGACTGCTACATCTGTCATTAGACCACACCAAGAAAGTGAAAATTTTGAAGCTGGAAAAGGGGTAAGGCAAGGAGATGCAATAACTCCAAAACTATTTCTGCAGTTCTGGAGAGAGTGTTCCAAAATCTGAACTGGGATGAAGTTGGAATATAGATAAATGGCGAATACCTTCATCACCTACGATTCGCTAATAATATAGTCGTGTTTGCTTCAAGTACAGAAGAACTACAAACCAGAATGGAAGAAATGTGTAATGAGAGTTCGAAAATAGGTCTTAAAATGAATTTAAGTACCGGTAAAACAAAGGTAATGTACAATCAACATGTTTCAAAGAACGAAATAAAGATTAGTGGAGAGACAATAGGAATAGTTAATGAGTATGTTTACCTAGGCCAGCTTAAAACATCGAATGCCAAGTTGACTGATGAAATAAATAGAAGATGTAAAATGGCGTAGAGTTCGTTTGGAACACTAAAACACTTTATTTTCAAAAGCACACTACCAATGTGTCTCAAGCGTAAAGTTTATAATCAATGTGTCTTACCCATGATGATGTACGGCTTTGAAACTTGGACACTGAATGCGCAAACGACTCAAAGATTGCGAATCACACAAAGAGCAATGAAGAGATGCATGCTAGGAATAACCAGAAGGGACAGGAAGACAAATGAATGATTCGCGCACAAAGGTAGAAGGTATGGAGTCAGTCTGCGAAGAAGATAAATTTGAGATGGGCCGGCAGATAGCTAGACGAACAGATGGAAGATGGACAACACATTTACTACATAGTATTCCTAGAGAAAAGAAACGACCGAGAGGACGTCCAAATGCAAGATTGGTGAGTGAAATCAAGTGTTTTTAGGAGCTACATTGATAAGAATAGCATCAGACCGAGTTATATATTTGCGTGTGTGTGTGTTGAGAGAGAGAGAGAGAAAAAAGAGAGAGAGAGAGAGAGAGAAAGAAAGAAAGAAAGAAAGAAAGAAAGAAAGAAAGAAAGAAAGAAAGAAAGAAAGAAAGAAAGAAGGGATGGAAGACGTGCAGTCTCATTTTGCAAATGAGGGGGTTCTAAAACAAACCAGTCATACTAAATCATTTACATTAAGCTACTTCAAAAACATCACAAAAGAAATGGCTTCCAATAGGCTTCTTAGCTGCTAGTAAAAGTTTATATAGTCTACCCTTGTTACTTCCATGAAAATAGTTTCAACTTCTACCAAATAAAAAAGTTCCGATTTTCTATCTAATTTTGATCGAAACATCTTCTAGGGGGTATAAATTTATCCCTGGCAGGGACAAAAAATTAATTTTTCATGGTGTGAAACTTCTTTGCCAGGGGGTGGAAATTCCGGGTATCCCGCCGCTAATTCGCACACTGGGCTCCAGTGAAACGATCCTTCATTACTATCTACGAGTACAGATAAATTAAGTGCCAGACAAATTCCCGAGTTTCCAGGAGGTTTGATCGACAACAGAATTCACAAGATTGATTAACCTTGTGCCAAGAAGATGTGAGCAACCTTTTCTCTCATTTCATCACTCGAGATGAAAGCTTGACACACCGTTATGACCCTTGGAAGTAAGAGACAGTTCAGTGATTGACGCCACCCCGCCTCCCTCTCTCCGAACAAAAGGCAAGAGTGCAGGCATCAGCGGCAAAAGTCCTGCTGACAGTGTTTTGGGATGAGACAGGCATATAAAATGACTGATTACTTGCCGAATGACACTAGAATTACAAGAGGCAAATGCTGCCCCGTAGTGTCTGGCTGCTGCAAGACAATGTCGATGTCCACAAATCAGTTGTTGCAAGGGAAGCAGCAGTCACTTCTGACTATAAACTTCTACCCCACTCAGATTACTCACCTGATCTAGTATCATCTGATTTCTTCTTATTCCTACCATTAAATCATTTCCTCGTGAGAGTTGTTTTTCCTGACGATGATACACTGATTTCTGCAACTTATTCATGATTCAAGAACAAAAGCGCGAGTTCTACAACAACGGTATCCATAGCTTCACCCACTGGTGAGTAAATGTGTGAATTTGCGTGGTGACTATGTAGAAAAGAAGTAAAGGCTGATTTTCTTGAAAACGTGCGTTGCTTGCGATTCGGATGAGTAGCCAATTGAAACACGTGTTGCACGTAGAACACACATTCAATTGGCTACTCACCCAAATCGCAAGCAACCCACGCTTACAAGAAAAGCAGCCCTAAGGTATCTTCCAAACAACAGCAAACTCTAGAAGTAGGTCAGGGTGATTATTTATTGAACCAACCACCTATCACTCCTTGGGAATATTTTCGTCATCTGAATGGAAATTTAACCTCTTTTGGAGTTGGCATCATTGCTGTGTGTACGTAGAAAGTTTTCTAGTTGGTTATTTTATTATTTATTAGAATAAGTTTTCATTATTTCGCCTTGGTTTTTTATTTATTCCTTCTGCGCATAGTTGATGAACGAAGCAAAAACAAATGTATAGGGTTGGAGGGTTGACAAAGGGAGGTGAACATTATGAATGGTTGATTGGGAACTTGCGTTACGTAAATCGATATCTCCATGCCTTTATCTGTTTCAGAGAACCGTTAATGTAGCATTCACCGTTAATGATTCACAAACAGAGACTCTCTTTCCAATGCCCCCTTCTCTGCTTGTGTGTGTGTATTTCTATCTGATGTTCCTCTGTGTACACATAACTACCCACATAAATACAGTAGATACTCCGAGGCGCATATGTGATGAAAATAAATGCTCGTAACCCAATTATAAGTGGATACAATAACAGGATAAAGAACAGCTGACTGAACGGTTGACATAAGCGTTATTCTTTTTTAAGCTAACAGGGATGGCGTGAGAGCATTCTGATGGGGTGGGCAGTTTGGTATAGATAAAGATTAGTGAAAATTTTGCACACATAGTTGGATCGATGACAGTTCATTCAAGTTATTTTTGTTTGCAGGTTCAAACTACTTCTTATTTACTAGGTCATGAACACATTACTAACACATTATGACAAAATTGAATCCTCCAATGTTAAAACGAGCTAAGTCAAAATAATCCATTTTTCATTTTTCTCCTTGAATTTATTGAAGAGACCATGTTCCATCAACGCATGTTAAAAGGAACTATGAATGACATTTCGATCACAGCAGTTCAGTGCAGTCAGATTTACAGTGTGTGTTAAAACGCACTAAGTCATTGACTTGGTTCCTTTTAACAAAGTAGCTGGTTATATTGTTTTTATTCATTGATGAATGCGATGTCTGAATTAAATCGAGATGTTCTCTATAGGTAGCAGCTGTGTATGAGACTAATTATTCTGTGAATGTTGAGTCCGAAGTTGTCTTTGTGTTTTACGGAAATGTGAATTATTTGTCAAACTTGACGCCTGAAAAATTCTAGAGTTTCTATCAATTTCACGAGTTGAATACTAAGTTTGGTACCGCTAACTTCGATTCAGGTACAATGTTTGGAAGCGAGGTTTAAACCTACGTGCTTTCCCTTCCAAGCGGACAGTGTTGATATGAAATTCGTGGCATTAACGTATTCATCATAGGGGTTGGGTGCTATTTGATCACAAAATATGAGATAGCACGTTTAAATTTATCATAGTAATATTTCCAGGAGTTCTTTTATACTAATGATGGCAGTTGGAGCGCTCATAACGTTAAATCTTGTAAAATATTACCTACTCACCAAGTTTCACTTTATAATATTTAAGAGTTGCAAACGCAATTTCCCACAATATTTTCAAAGAAACTAGCAAAAGATCACATGATTTTGTAAATAGAACTAAAGACCATTGACATGATGTGTCACTTGACTTAAGTTGTCATTTAAGAAAATATCACTTTTTGCCACTAGACCACAATAAAATGCGATAGCATGCAATGTTGCACTACGATAGCACATTCTAATTTAAATTAAAAGGGGGCATATGTCGGTATTCCTAATGGAAATAAATTGGTTACTACATTAACGGGATGGGAAGTTTCCTTTTGGGTCACCCTGTATTTATATAATATTCGCATTTGGCAGGGATCAGAGCAATTAATTAACCCGTCAATTTCATCAATAACTTTAATCTAACATTTAAATTATCTTCAGCGGAACCTTTTATATAAAAGCGAATGGGAAATACATAACTTCAGCACAAATGTATGAAATGTTGCCTACGCTTCAGACGCTCAGAACAAAATTTCATAAACTTTGAAGTCCTGTAACTAGTGTTCCGCAAAACTCCGAAACGTAGTACTACAGGAGTGTTGATTTGAATACATCATCAATGTACTGTGGAAGTTTCGTGCTGATTTTAGTGTCCCAACGGGGACAGTTTCCTTGTTAGTAAATTTAACATCGGAGGAGTCAATGGAAGTGCAGCGTAGCACAGAAACATTAGAATTAAAATGGCCCAAACCATTGAAATAGTAATAATAGAAAGACTCGGATAATTATACATTAAGCTTATTGTAGATGCAAATGCATAGATGAATCATTTATATAAACACCGTGCATATTTCAGAGCCAAAGTCACTACAAACAAAATCAAATTAAAGGATGGTGTGAGTGATGCGCTGAGCATGCATTGCCTCCCCACCAGTCATTTCAGAATGACATTAAATGTTCCATTCTAAAAGATAGTTTTTAAGGTAATCCCTCCCCCCGGTCTGTCTTCTAAATCCGCTCATGCTTGTAGAATGTAGCTGTAAATTAACACGAGATGGAATAGAGAAAATGAAGAGGAATAAATGAAATTCGATATATAAAGGAATTCGATTTATCAAGGTTCTACTGTATATATTTATGCCAATCCAAGTTACGTCGGCCCGACTGCGGCGTTTGGACATCGAAAGTCGGGCCGATGAGCGGATAGAGGTCAGGTTTGGAAACAAAATATCCCGACAAGGAGCCGACGTCGGTAAACGGGGTTTCGCAGCAAAATTTTTTTTTTCAGAACTACTGTACCTGCAGGGCTCCGTCTCTAAGCAGAGCCCACATGGAAACACTTCCGGTACGGCACAGCACCTTTGCGTATGCCCACAGCTAACCGGTGGCTGCGCCACCTTCCCGGCGGTTGACGCCGCCTAGCTCCCTTCGGACGTATCCTACCCCCCTTGCTATCGCTCGGTGTGCATCCTGCCCTAGTTTTTAGTGGCCTCTTTTAAAATTATAAATCACAACTTTTGTTAAATTTCCTTTTGTGCATTTACCGGTACATAAAAAACGAAAAAACTTTAATGTTTTTTTTTAAATATGTAAAAAGCCAACGCCAGAGTTTGAACCCGAGACTTTCGGGTCAGCTTCCCGACGCCTTAACCACAAGACCAAACTGCAGCTGCCGGATTGAGCGCGTCTCGCTGTTACTTATAGTTCAAGCTACGCGAGAGTGGGCTATTCGTACATGAGTTGAAGAGCCCTGCAGGTACTTCTGAGAGGGAAATCTGGATTCCCGAAAGAAACTGGTGGATCCCTTTCGAAACGAAATTCTGCCTACAGAAACTACGGGACATGGATAGTCTGTAGATGTCTTGAGCTTGATATATCAGAAGTTGTTACCCTTAACTATTGTCCGATTGTGTCTAGTGAAGTAGAACTAGTTTTACCATAGAAGAAAAACATCTTTGCTGAAAAGAGAAGTTTCAAGACACCATTTGGTAATGAAGTGCAATCTTGATCTGTAAGTAGAGTCGTTTTCCTTTCATTAAAAAAAAAAGTAGTTGTATTCGTAGTAAGTGTTGTTCTAAGCAACGGTATGTGAACAAGTACATTTGAAAGTGGAACTATTAAAAACAGCCATTTTTATCATGTTAAATCATATGAGCTAAATGAAGAACCGGGTCAAAATTTGATCATCGCGTCACACTCAGTTTGATCCTTTGAGTGAAGACCAGGTCACCAAAAGTGATCAGGTTTCAGCTCTGGTCTTAAGGGTAGAGCACAATGTATAACTGTTGGTTGCTTCATGATGTCCAATATGGATGTTTTAGTATAGTTGTCTCGTTGACATGGAAAGGATAAGTGCTTCAAAAATCTAATTTGTTGTACGTCTTAAGGGTAAACTCAGAAACAATTATATAAAATTGAAAGCATTTTGGTCTGTTTTCTCATGGTGTCCAGTTTGTTATTTAAACAATTGATTCTCATTACTGTGGAAACGACAATGAGCTGAATATTCTAGATCTAATGAAATAAGGATGATTGTGCAATCTTTCACCATACCAAGTTTGAACATAATACGTCTATCCGTTCGTAAATAATGCGTCAAAATGTGGTTTTGTTATAGTATCGTTACTATGGAAACCGATTTCTCAACAAAATGAAAACAAATAGGTTACATCAGTCACAGATTCAAGTACTATCACTAGGTCAAATATGGTAAAGGTCCATTGAACGACATAGAAGAAGTTCACGAACAATGAAAAAGAAATTCCGAGGCTGTAGGAGCTCAGTTCCCGCTTTGTTTACCCTTTCAGAATCAATGAATCATATAAATTAATATGTAATGATTGTAAACATTCATATTGAAACATACTAATTAAATATTAGATTTAAAGGTGACGTATCATTAACTGAAGCACTCTCTAAAGGTGACATATCATACATGGAAATACGGCACTCTTATTTCTAAATGCGAATCTGCGATATGCAAAATAAATTTACAATCTTTTTCATGTGCAAAGTGTTTCGATTTATAGAGAATCACGTGCGCATGAAGTACCCTCACGCAAGATGCATACATAGAATTAGGAATAGAATAGAAATAGCGCCAGGCTGTTTTCTGAGCGAGGAGATTTAAGCCAAGAGACTGAAGGGACGAAGCACATCCACCACATTGACTGGACCCATATTTAGAGGTCCTCTTTACCGAGTATTACCTTTGCATTCTTTCTTACTGGAAGAGAAAGTTACTAATGAGAAGCGCGCATGTCAGATCAAACTTCCAAAATAGCTATCGTTGATCGAAAAGAGCTGTTTTGCAGAGAACTGGCAGTTGTAAAATGCTTGCAAATGTCCCAGATATGCTGTGCTTTACATTGTAGTCACTCGACAAAAGTGTGCGTTTCAAAAAGGTCACCGGCTGACCACAGCACTCGGTTTAGAGGGACTCTAATGGGGCCACAGAATATGTCAGTCGCTTAACCGTAAATTTGGCTTCGTGTGACGCAATGAATGCTCTCTCTCTCTCTCTCTCTCTCTCTATTCTATTTCTAACTCTATGGGTATATATTTTTTTAAATGCAGTTTTCATGTATTTTTGATCACTGAGAAGTGTATTGATAATATTTACAATTTCATCCCGTTTATTCGATTAAGAATCAGTTGGACAAAATATTTAAAATAATTAGAGATAGGAAAACCCGTTATCTGAAACTGTTCCATGCCACCTGGTGTCGGTCCAACCGGACTAGAAACGAAGTAATGCCTGTAAACCATCCGCAACATCTACGTTGTTGCGCTCTTGTTGAACAAGAATATGTAGTATTAGTTCCCACTCTTTGCTTTTCTCGGTTTTTAAATCGAACGCAGAAACAATCATTGCATACTAGCATTATTTCATTCCTAGTTTGACGAACTGACGCCAGATGGTATGAAAGCAATGTGATAATGGGGGTTTCCTATCTATAAATATTTACTCTATGACTCTGTAAGACCTATCTACTGCTGTTTACACTTTATAATCTTTACTATGGTCCTTACTATGAAGATCCTCTGTTATATATTTGTTATCGCTGAACGCCGTTATCACTCTTATCTCAGAGTTTTCGTTGTAGGCTCTCTCGAGATCTTAATAAGACATAGAAGTTATTTTAGTTAAGATGCCCGCTTTTATGTACCCAGGCTTACGCTCAATATGGGTGGGACTAAACTTAATTTAATATCCACCTACCAGAGAGTGTTGCACTCCGGCAAATGAGTGGTTAGGCGCAGAATAAAAACTCGGTATGAATTACGTCACAACCTTTCTTCAATATAAGTTGTGAATCCGTTTAGCGTTAACACGCCTCAAACAACGAAATCTTGCCTCTAACAACAATGAGGTTTGATTCCATTAACATTTATAAAAGCGATGTTTTTAGGAATTATTAAGGGATTATATCTGATTGACACTACACCTCTACTATAACCAACGTAGGAGCATACCAATAAATCCACTATAGAGTTTGCAGTTTAAAACAGACAGACGTCTAGCGTTATCCACTTTAACCTTTTACATACCTTGCTAGGCAAAACAGATCAGCTATTCACATCCTTACAGTAAGTTTATTACATAAAGTTTTCATGCTATAACTTCGTAGCAAAATTACTGTTAAATAATTTATAGCAATTATAATAAACTAGCATTCTTTATAAACATAAATATTTAATATGCTTTGCTTTCTAATTACGTATAACTTCGCTTGCCATCTATTCTGCTCAAAGTTGAAATAGTAATAATTAATAAATATGCCACTATAACAACTGCATAACGCCTGTCGCAAGTTTATCCATGTTGACTCAATCCTACGATATTTAACATATCTGGTGTAGTAAAAAGTAATCCATTATTTTGCCGATAGATGGCTTGAGTGATCTGTATCTCGCGTTGTATAAGTCCGATCGGGTTCAACGAGATGGCGTTCAAACGATAAGATTGCGTACTACAAACACTGTTAAGATAGTTGTGATGAGTTGACTCAGTGTTGTGTGAGCGCGCGTCAAAATGGACACTAGCAAAGAGAAAATACGCTATATTTTACAGTTTTTCTTCGATAAAGGCGAAAACGCAAGCCAGGCGGCTGCAATTGTGAATAGTGTTTATTGTCCTGATACTGTAACAGCCAATCACGCGCAATTTTGGTTTCGTCGATTCCGTTCCGGTAATTTTGACGTCAAAGATGTACCACGCACTGGAAGGCCAAGTGTCGAAAATGTCGATAAAATCATGGACATTGTCGCGTCCGACCGTCATGTAAGCACTGTTTCGATTGCCCAAGAGCTAAACATTGCACAAAAAACCGTGTGGAACCATTTGCATAAGGCTGGATACAAAAAGAAGCTTGATGTATGGGTGCCACACGAGTTAACGCAAAAAAA
>JAGDQP010005231.1:0-77190 GCA_022664845.1 Lepisma saccharinum
CTGTATCTGTTTTCGTTTAGGCACTAGCCTCCATTACAGATGGAGGCTAGTGCCTAAACGAAAACAGATACAGAGAAACTGACTTCAAATCTGGGTTCAGCGATCTCGATTTATCCAGCTGTTTCTAATTTGGTGTTTAAAATTGGAAAACCCTTTTCATTTGGTTAGCCTTCTGCATTTTACGAATTTATGCAAGTGATTAAATTACAGTTAAGCAGATAGAGAGTCACTGACCTCAAGTTTGACGTTAGCGAATATGACCTCGATTAATCTGTTATTTTCTAAACATTTTGATATTTCTATTAAAACTGTCGATATAATTATTAGACTAAACCTTGAAATGGTTAACCCTTATTAAAAGAATGGTAATCGCTGTCAGATTTCTTTGCATTTGACAGGAATCAAACTAATACGTCCACGCAATACGAACGTAGATGACGGAGCTTTGTGAGAAAAGAAGAGCAAGCTTCGGGATTCGAACTCGCGTCGCCAGCTTTATGTACGAAAAGGGGAAAAAAAATTACGTGGCGAAGCACGCACGGCCAGGAAGACATCAGATTAATAAGCTTCAAGCTCAACCCTTACTGAAATAAAAGCAAAGTAAAGTTATATAAAACTGATTTTTGTTTCAGTTACAGTGTTTCGTGCATTTATGAGCTAATCTTCTATTGACTACTGTTTTGTTAGATTCTATATGTATAAAAACCAAGTTATATAATTTGTTAAAGGTTTCAAAAACAGTATTTAACGTCCCAAGTGGGAATGAACAAAACTTAATCGCTAATGATTACACAGCAACATCATTGTATTGTAATTTATTTTACGGCCAATAATAACAAAAGAATAGTTGTAATTAATTTTATTCACATATTTTTCGCTACATCACGACTAGATATACAAACATTATTTTCTTCACAAAGATTAGTACTTTAAAAACTGCACTAATACACTCATTGTATTAAAACCCGCCCAGTGGCCACATATGTTGTTCCGAGGTTGCCATATAGCTGAATTTCTGGACTTAAACTTTTTAAGAGTTGCTAAAGAGTACGCTCACATTTTGATTGTCTAAGTGTTCATGAAACAAATAAGTTAATTTTCTTGAAAAAAAAAACAACTTAAAAGTAACTACTCCCGGGTTCGACCCCGGGACCTTTCGATCAGCTTTTCAAAACGTTAACCACCGGGCCAACCAGTGAGCTGATGAATTAACGAGGTAGGAGTAACGTGTCGGTCGGGGCTGGTGCGGGCCTGGATTTGCAGGACTCTAATTCGTGCAAAATGTATATCTTCGTAAAATGATGAATGCTTTTCAACTCAAAAAGTATAGTGAAGTAAAATCGTATTCGCACGATGATAAACGAAAAGATGAGCAAACTTAGGTTAGCCATAAAGAATTACATATCTAAATTGCAAGCCAACCAAAGTTAGACAAAACAGAAAACAACTTTCTGCTCTACTTCTAAAAACAGATATAACCCAATTGTCTTCTCTTTATTCTGTTTAGAAGCAACACAAGTAAAAGAGTATTGTATTAAAAATGAGGCAACACAAGAAAGACATTATTTTGTTGAAAAATTGAGTAAAGTTGGAATAATTTTAGAATTCAAATGAAAAGTTATCTTTTGATACAAGTTTACATGAAATATGTTCATGAACTGTATATTTAGAAACAAATTAATACCTACGTGCCTTTTTACGCTAATCAAGACTTGCTACAGTTAAATATTTCAAATGCATACTTTCAATATAAGCTTTAGTAACTGATTACAAATAATTTAAGATTCAAGTTAACTGAAAACAATTATTCTATTTCAGAAATGTCATGTTCTAGAAATAATTAACGATGTGATTTCAGATTTTCGATCCTCAAGACAACCTCTCAAAAAACTTTATAGTATCAAAATTACTTGAAAATGGTACCCAACATTGAGCTCAGAAAAAATACTAACAAGTTTTATTTAGACTATAGTAATAATAATAATAAATTTTAAATAAGTATGTTTGGCTCAGTGGCGGTCGGTGCCTTGGGTTCAGTGGTTCACTGAATCGTTAGGTATTTGAGAGCAGTAATAATAAAATTAATTCACTGAGAAATACAATTTTTTAATGTGAAGATTGTTCCTTTTATAGAAGTGCTGTCCAGTGGAACGCGAAAAATGGACACTTTCTTTTTAGTCTATGGAGCGTCTTCAACAGTGTATAAGTCTATGGTTGTTTTTCATTTCCGCTCTGGCTTGTCGCTGTACTAAAAAATGAACCTGATGCATGCGGTTAAACAGACTTCTTCGGGGAGGCGAAGACAGGCGGCATTCCCTCTTCCTCCGTTCCGCTCCGTTGTGCTACGTCCCGTTCACTTCCGTTTTACACTTATCCGAATTAAATAAGTGTTTAACATTTTAACCACAGATGTCACCCAAGTCTGGAAACAGCTGAAAATCCTGCGAGTGAGTATTGGGCAACGCTGATTCAAGATAGTTTGATGCGAAGTGAATACTGCAAAACGCAACATGGATGAAGATAGACGTAAGCGTAGAAGTCCCATATCTGTACGTATTCGGCATATATTAAATAACGACAGACGAAGATTGATAGCTATTCGAAGAATGATCACAATTCTGCAGGTTATTCTGGAAGTTTTTGCAAGATAAGTGCGTCTCATGAACTATGAATCACTAAATAAGGTTATACCAGAATCTATAAATAACCACATAAGTCGAGAGCCTTGACAACATTATGCATTTGAAGTTCTAAAAACACTTCAAATAATTGTAATAGTTCTTAATCGTAGTATTCTTAAGATGATTACTTATATATAAGGGCGTCACCAGGAATTTTCCCAAGAAGGTAAAAATCAGAACATATCATCAGAAGAAAAATCATATATATATATATATAATAATAATACTAATACACAGCCATATTCAATCCACTACTGGATGAGGAGGTGGTCTACTGCTCCCACGCTGACCAGATGTGTTGTGAGAGGAGAGCCAAATCTCTCAACTGTGATCGCTACCTCTTTATTCAGGCAGCTCCCCAATTGGCCTCACGACGCTGGGCGGACGCCGCACAGGCAACACCATCTGGAATACTGCAACAGTCACCCGTCCAAGCACTGACCAGACCCAGAGCTGCTTGACTTCGGTGATCTTACGGGAACCGGTAGACCAGCTCGGCTAGGGTGTATATATATATATACACTGTAGTCTTAGCAATATATATATATACTGTTGTCTTTACCATATAAATAGGGTTGGCATTCATATTACCGACAATCAAAACATCGACACGTTCAAAACGTCAACAATTTAGAAGTTCGACACGTTTAATACGTCGACAGTTCAGAAGATCGACATGTTCGAAACGTTGACAGTTCAGAACATCGAAACTCAAAATGTCGACAGTTCAGAACATCGACACATTCAAAACGTCGACAGGTCAGAACATCGAAACTCAAAACGTCGACAGGTCAGAACATCGAAACTCAAATCGTCGACAGGTCAGAAGATCGAAACTTAAAACGTCGACAGTTCAGGAGATTGACACGTTGAAAAGTGTAATCTTTATATTCTGTTAATAAATTTGCATTCGTATTTTATTTAATAAGATATAAGAAACCCACCATAAGAAATGTTCGCCTATTTATTATACGCAAATGGAAAGTTTTAATTAATATTTTTCCTCGTATCATAAATCAGCCGGTTCATATTCCTAAATCTAACATAAATTAGCATCGTGTTTGCGTAGGATATGTACTATTTTGGATAGATAAGGTATCGTTTTATTTAATTTAATCATTAATTAGGTTAAACTAAACTAAAGAATATGAAATATTTGTTTGGAGGTATTTCGCATGTGGGTCTTTGGAAAGTACAGAGCTGAATAGAAAACCGCCTCCTCACATTAATGTCGTCCTTGCAGTCAATATTCAAGGTTCTCACATACGAAATTTTACTTATTTTTCAAAGCTTCAAAAGTGCAGTGCTGCTTATTTGAGTTTGGATTATTGAACATGTCTGATTTATATGTTAGGTGCTTTTCGTATGTGCAGCGTCTGGACTTAAATATTATTGACGGTGTAGATTGATTAGTCGCTAGTTCATATTCGTTTCTTATGACGCCAGTACTGACATCTTGAACGAAAGGCAAGAAATAGTAGGATATCTTACTACTTTTATCATTTATATTTTGATGCACTGTATTAAATTGAATGAATCAATAAACTCTGTGTTTTTTGCAAAAGCTATCGTAACCGTAAGCTTCTTGAGAATTGTTCCAAACTTCAGGGGTGATGGAGTGGAGGTTTAAGTAGCGAGTAAAATTGAATCCACTCAGGATTTGAAATATATTTAGATAAGATAACTACTTACTGATCATCCGAGATTTGAGCATTTAATATTATCAATCACTGACATTAAAAAATATGTATCAATCATAAACATTTTGTTGGTAGAAGAAAATTCTTTTAAAAAGTCGGTTCAGAGAAGCACAGCATGTAGCGTTGAAGAATGAATTCTTTATGTGAACTTCAGTAATCAAAAATGTATTTGAAAATGTCCTTAACTTTCTAACAAATTTGAGTCTTCATTCATTAAATTTTACTTTACCTATGAATAGTTTGATGGCTTGTCAACTAGTGCAAAATATCAAAGTATATTGGGACTTCTTGCCCCACGCAAGCAAGGTCTCCGTGGATGAGTTGATCAGCCGGACTAGTATGATGACGTCACCAGCGTTGGAAGCTTACGCACCGCGGCCTGTCTTTCTCGTGGGCAGAGCCAGCTCGGGGGGTGTTCGAACTGTTTCCCCGAACAGAGAACCAAATTTTTTTTGGGCGCCAACCATTTCAGGCACGAGTGTATTGAAACGGGTAGTGTTAACTTTTAGTATTAAATTACTATTGATGAGGGCGAATCATTTATTTGGAACATAGCGCCGATTGACTTAAGGCCGACTCTGCTCGTGGGCCATGCACTTGCGCGATATGACATCATCTAGACCAGTGGTTCTCAACCTTTTAAGTCTAGCGCCCCCTTGGGTGAATTTGATTGTTCTGAGCTCCCACTCTCCTTTAACCAACCCACCAACGCACAAGGATGAATATAAGGCTTGGACGAAAAATGCTATGAATAAAAAAAAAGGCTTCAATCAGCCTTGAAGTGCAATGAAGTGAAATAGTTCAATTATAAGGGCCATATCAGAAGAATAAATCTTCTCCCCGTACATGTTGAACGGTTTTATTATAATGAGGGGACCGAACCATAAGTAAGTTTATTTTGCAATTTCTAACGCAAAATAACATCACTTTAAAGTTTTATTTTGTTGCTTTTGAGCTACTGTAAACGGGTCCTTTAGGGCCAGTCCTGATTACTAACTGCCAGATAAGATAACGGATGATACAAACGAGTTCTGTGAGTAATGCATTATTTTGTGTAAAAGTGATCGTTAATCGTGGCCAGGTAGTATCATCGTGTTATTTTATCTGGCAGTTAGTAATCCTGAATATATCAGGACATTGTAGGACAGGCCCTTAGAGGATTGTTTGGAGACAAGAAGGGATGTTGGCTCGTGAGATATGATTTCGTTCAGCTCACTTCACGGTTTTTTAAAATTAATACTTGTAGCATTGTTAAGTACAAGATCGTCAATCCAATTTTTTTACCAGAAATAACTCTATTTACGTAAACAAACATAACTTTAACTGGAAGGTTTTTTTTTCAGCTCGACCCGCAGGGCTGGGCAGCGATTTTGGCAGCTTCCGGAGCACACTTGGAAACACTTCCTTTACGGCACAAAACTTTTGCGTAAACAGAACTTTTGAGTAAACAATACTTTTGCGTATGCCCACCGCTAACAGGAGGCTGCGTCCCCCCGCGGCTGATGCCGCCCAGCACCCTTCGGACGCACCTTCACCCCTTGCACACCGAACGATGCCCTGGTGGGTTTATATACATCCTAGTTATAGTGGCCTCTTTTAAAATTATAAATCACAACTTTCATTAAATTTCCTTTTGTGTATTTACATAAAAACAAATAAAAACTTTATTTATTTAAAAAAAATATATGTAAAAAGTCGACGCCAAGATTTGAACCCGGGACCCTTAGATCAGCAGCTGCCAGGTTGGGAGCATCTCGCTGTTACTTATCGTTCAAGATAAGCGAGAGTGGGCTATTCCTACCGGAAGTGTTTCTAATTGAGTTGCAATATGTCTGCCAAGCCCTGCGGGAAGAGCTGATAAAAAAATCTTGCACTTTAACTACCCTGAAGTCAGAAATTTAATAGAACCAGCCGAGGATCTTACTGTTCTTCAAACACAAGTTCCTTTCGTTGCAGCATCTTACAGATTTCTGACTTGAAGTTAGATTTGTTTACTCTAGTAATGGTAAAATAAGCCTACTTACGATGCGATGAATGGTATTTAGTAACATTTTGACCTTTGTATTTCATAAAATACTACAAATTTTGATTCAAGGATGTTCCAGTTGCAGCCGGCTCGTGTTGATTGCTGTTATAATATCAAATCCAATGTTTGAAACAAAGGTACCGGAGTCTACTCTACTTGAGTCTCTAGACTGTTGAATCTGTGCGTTGATACGAACAGAACTGTAATAATATAAATAGTGACAGAATGGAATTGTTTGTGTCACAGTTGCAGTAACTGCGACTATGTCGGTGATTTGACTGTCGGCATAGTGAACTGTCGACCTATTGATCATGTCGCTCTTTAAAGCTGTCGATGTAGCGAACGTGTCGGCGTCTGTGTTTTGAATGTCGATGTTTTAATAGACATCAATATACCGATAATTCAATATACCTTATATGTCGCGTGGTATTCATATTACCGACAATCAAAACACCGACTACCATAACATCGACAATTGACAACTTTTTGATTTGTCTTCGTTTTGAGTTTGCAATTCTGACCTGTCGACGTTTTGAGTGTCGGTGTTCTGACCTGTCGATCTTTTGAACGTGTTGGTGTTCTGAACTGTCGACATTTTGAGTTTCGATGTTCTGAACTGTCGACGTTTTGTACGTGTCGATCTTCTGAACTATCAACATTTTGAGTTTCGATGTTCTGACCTGTCGACGTTTTGATCGTGTCGATATTCTGAACTGTCGATCTTCCGAACTGTCGACATTTCGAACGTGTCGATGTTCTCAACTGTCGTCGTTTTGAACGTGTCGATTTTCTGAACTGTCGACATTTTGAATGTGTCGATGTTGTGATTGTCGATGTTTTAAGAGACACCCGATATATATATTCGCTTCACTTCGCTGGGGGCGCTGCCTTCAGAAACCCATGGCTGGCTGCGCTTCCTTTATCGTAACCAGGTTCTCCGGCGGATTGCTTCCACATGGTGCAGATCTTCCTCCATACCGCCGGGGTTCTGCACCCCTGTAGGGGAGGCTTGCCCCATTCATTGTAACATACTCGTGATGGTACACCTTCATACCAAATTTCGTTTCTCCAGCTTCAGGGGTTTGGAAAATGAGTTTTGGATTAAAGATGGAGACATTTTTAACGTTTACTTATATTGTCGTGACTTAATCTTGATGGTACACCTTCATATCGAATTACATTTCTCTATCTCGAACGGTACGGAAAATGGTTTTTGACTGCCATATTGAATCTAAGATGGGGACTTTTTCAAAATATTGTAATACTTTCCAAAGCTACTCTTAATAATACACCTTTATGCCAAATTTCGTATCTCTAGCTCAAACGGTGTGAAAAATGGATTTATGAGGTCCATTTTGGATCCAAGATGGCGTCTTTGCAGTTACTTGGTAATATTTTCTTAACATACTAGTGATGACGTACCTACTAGTAAAATTTCGGTTTTCTACCTTCAGCCTTTTAGACTGTGTATTCTTTAGAAATTTTACGTTTGGCGGCCTTTTTGAATACAAGTTGGTGACTTTTTCAAAATGTCGTAATTTTTCCTCTACCTACGTATCATCGTCCACCTTCATGCCAAATTTCATGTTTCTAGTTTATTCCAAACATCCCAAACAACATGATGAGTGAGTGAGTCAGCCTAAATACGCAATTTCAGGGGTCCACACATCGAATATGCTTCAAGCTACGAATATGAAATTGTGCACACCTGCATATTTGCCATTTCTCCTTAATTTTGAAAGGTAATATTCCTAGCTTTAACATCTTCTTTCTCATGGGACCTCGAAATCTCGGATTTCGCCATAAACTCTTTTTTCTGTATAATATGCTTCTGGCAGCGGTGAACTTGACTGCATGCACTGTCGTGCATATTTAACGAGATAAATACCCAGTTGGAAGTTTCCTCGTTTGTTTGTAACATCAAGTGAATATCGGCATAGAATATACTCGTAAGTTCAGATTCTCAGGTGGTTGTCCTCCCATGAACAAATAATTGAAATTAAAGAAAGTTGTTGTAAATCCCAACAAAATCTCGGTAGAAAATAAATTGGCATGGTTCAGTAATCAGTGTTAATTACGTGGAATGTTACTTTGGATTCGTTACTACAGATTAGGTAGGTATGTTAGACTATCGAGATACATTAACTTTACTAGAAACGTGAACATTTTATTTTACTGGTCCAAGAGTAATATCTACAAATGCATATGAACTCAATAATACACCGAAATCTGATGTTAATATTGTCTTCTCATTTATTGAAATTAGCTATATTAGTAAGATTGGATTTTCCGGGCTTTAGTTTAGATACCACAATAACCATAGAAATCTGAAAAGAACATTTGAAGTTTTATACATCTTCAATAACACTTGTAGCGACCCATTGTCGGTTGGTCGCGACATATCTTATCCTCTCCTCTTTTTGTGTGTGTCTTCTTTTTTGTTCGTTCTTTGTCGGTGATACTTCGTCTCACTTCAAAGTGTTTTATTTGTCCAAATGTAAAAATAGCGGAACTATTCCGGTTATCTCTTTCATAGTTGGTGGGATTTTTTATTGATTTACTCTTTTATTGCATATTGATTCTTTAAACATCATATTATCTTATATTCTTCGTTAAATTTTATTTCGTTTTAATCTTTATAAACAATTTTCAAGTTTTGATTGTTGCATTTACTCTTGCCGTGTTGGTTAGATGTTTGGGCCCCGCCCCATCGTTTTCTTCTCCTACTTAGATTCTTATCTTTGATTGGTCGGTTGGCGAGAGTAGGAGTTCTTCTTGGTCGACGGGTAAAAAAGTTTGTTGTTACATTGGCTGCAGATGAAAATTACACATATAAAGCAAAATTACACATATAAATGAAATTACCGATGCAACCTAATATATGTAGAAATATAATGTTAAAGTGTCTTCATGAGAAAATGAGTTGAAGTAGCAGTTCCTACGTCCACGAGAAGTAACATAACCTGCAGTTGGCGGTTTGAAGTTTCCAGATAGTTCCGCTGCAGAGAGTGCACGAGAAGCATCTTTTTGGTGATTCGGTGTTATATGTGGTGTGCAGTGGTTCTTTTCATTTTATTTTTTAAATAAAAATAATATATAATAATCTGTGGTTCCCATACAGCACAGGTACATTCTACGAATATGCTACGAATATTCCCCTGAGAATACTGGAATATCCCAAGGACATGCGTAGAATATTCTACGAATATCTGAATGTCCGGGATGAGCGCATATCCCAAGAATATTCCTGGGGATATCACAAGTATATTCTACGAATATGTGGAGGACATTTTTTCTTTGGGGATATTCTCAGAATATTCCACGAATCTTCCTGAAACCTCAATCTAGAATATTCGTTTAACATTCCAAAACGTATATCCTAAGAATAGCCTTAATTGATCCCAAATATTCTGGGACATTGTACGCATATTGTGGATCTAAAAGGGATATCCTGTGCTATGTGGGTTCTAACCCCCTTTATAATGTGTGTGTGAAAGTGATTTAATTAGTGTACCTTCAGTATGTCAGTAGTTCGTTTTTTTAGTGGAAACATGAGTTAAGTGGAAATCTCCGCTTAATTTGGCAGGCAGGGGGGGGGGTCGGTTTACAATCAGGTATGTATGGTAAATGTCTTAAAATTTATCATTGTCTCACTGATACTCAAGTCTGTATTACATATGTTTAGATAGCGAAATTACAGCACGTTAATTTTGCTTTGAATGCGTTGAATATTTTACCTCGCACTATAGTTGATGCTACTTTAGAAATGCATGTTATTTTCCCACTCATCTTTCTTCGTTCATTTCGGAAATTGGTGTGGTTAAAATTGCATGAAATCTCTACAGTATGTCCGTTTTTGTTAAACGTAAAATGAAGCGATTCTTAACGTTCTATTTCGATAATAAGCAAAGTTCAAAACTCCTTTGTTGCTTTTTCAAACCATAAGACTCATATAATTTCGTTCTGTAAATTTATTTCTAACCCGACTATAGTATATCTTGACTGTATTATCAAATTAGAGTTAAGGTGAAGTACAAAAATGGAAAATATACACGAAATATTTGACAAAAAATTTGGAAAATAAAAGTGAAATTTCTACCCAGTATGTATGTAATTAATCTTTTCGTAGAAAGAAATTTTACACTTCGGTGGTTGATGAAATTTTGTTTAAGTTTGCTGAAGTGTAGAATGTCTACCATATTTGGAAATTGAAAATATCCTAATCCTTTGTAAAATATAAGTGTGTGATATCTTGTTTCTGCTCATAGGCAGAGCATTTCTGTAAACAATTAATTTATTTACCTTTTGATATGTGAAATCAACAGCATTTTTTGAAAACACGTTTTGATGTGCTAAAGATACTCTTCATATTTTTGTTTTACGAAATTCAGCAATCAGTCTTTTGCATTGCGTTTGTTATTCTTAAGCAAGAATAAATTACATTTTATCAGATATTCTTTGTGTTAAGGGTTTAATTAAGAGGTAGATACTTTACCATCACTGTGGTATATTACTGTAAAGGTTCCCAACCTTTCGCTATTACAGTCCGTTAAGTGTTATTTCTTGTATATATGAGAAAGTGCTACATAAGAAGTTAAGTTTGATTTTTTTATTCGATGCTTCAGAAAGCATTAGGAAATAGTCAAATCAGCTGAGCTTACCTAAATTTCTTGATTAATGTTAACTTGTTCCTTTTTAGGGGTCTAGTTGCGTCATGTCACTAAAATAGCGTTTTGTACTCTGCTTTCCTGCAGGATGTTCTCGATTTCTTCTCAGCCGCACACTTTTTGGGGTCTTTTTCTTCGTGTTGAAGCTTTCTGCTTTTTGTAAACTTTTCTCCGTTTTAGCACTTCTCTTCAGGCTTCTTGCATGCATGCTTCGTGTTTCTAGACTAGGGCGTGTTCTGACTTCTACGATCGTATGCTGAAGCAAGGTACTGATGGGTAGGTAGGTACCCGCCTTGTCTTCAGGTCCGATAGCGGTTCTCTTTTTGGGTGCCCTCTCTTGTGGCGTAATGTAGGCTTGTCTCCCAAGTAGGTTTGGCCACGTTGAATGATGTTTTGGGTAAGCCCCCTTTTGGCAACAGAACGTCACTGGCCCCCTTGTTTGCTTTTGTGTCTACCTGCCTCTGAGGAGAAAGTCTGGACATTGAACAGTTTATATTTACCAACGAATGTGTTGTATTCATGAGAACCAGACTTATTAAACTTAGTATCATATTGTCGCACACAAATGAATCAGTTACTTTGCTAAAATCGTAATCAAAGTTGACTTTACGCATCACTGAAATAATGAATGTTACTACACGATAATGCTCTCAAAACATGGATGTAGAAACATAAGGATCTATTCCATCAATCAGAGTAAATTTATGTAGCTTATAAAGAAAAGTCCAAAAATAGAATATAGATTTGTAATCATACCGAAGATATGTATTTCCTACCTTTCGGCTTATACTCCAATATTTCATATGAGATTTTAGCAGGAATAACAATAAGAGAAACTGCTAAAATATTTGTTCTCTTAAGACAGTCATCACTAAATCTAAGGAACTCTGAACGTCTGACTAATGGCATAGCTTGCAAGGAATGTTACCAAACTATGCTCAGTTTAACCCAGACGTATTCACTTCCCAAAGATCCCAATATAATGAGATCTTACTTTTGTTCATGCAATATAAATGATATTCGGAGAGAAAGTAAGCATTTAGTGTCCTATTCCAACGCCCAATTGTTTGAAGCGTTGTTCTCGAAGCGTTACGCAATGAACAAGAGAAAAACATACAGTAAAACTTGAAAGTCACATGTGAGATGCTGAACGAATTTGTGTATTGGTTGACCGGAAGTTTTCAACACAAAATTTGTGAATTGGTGTGAAATATTTGACGTGACTACTTTTAAATTCTATATTTTACATAATTCTGTATATTATAATAAGCATAATTTAAATGTTTTGTTAATATCGTGTTATACCCTTCCTCGGTTCTCTCTTTGTCAATATTCAGGACATTCTGTTATTGGATAATGTACGATTTCCTGTTTGGTATAGAACTGTAGTTGACATCGTGGTTGCAATCTGTGCAGTTCACTCTTGGGTTACGCACGTGCTTGATAGCAGCTACTAGTGCCGGTGTTTTAACTGATAATGCTGAAAGCCCAAGAATTTGAGGACATTCCATTTAACAAATTAGATGGAAAATGAAACTTTGTAGAGCTGTTTATTAGGACATACACACGTTACTAAAAGATCCTAACAATCAAAGCTCTGTCAGTGGCCTCAACTTTGTATTTTTTGCGTAGCTACAAGGATTTTAACCGACGAAAGAACGTTCCTAATACAAAAAAATACACTTTTTTCATAGGATGAAAGATAAAACTCATTAATTGTGTTCTAAAGATTGTGGATTTCTCACGTTTTTAAGATAGTATCAAAATTTATGCCCTTTTTCCTCCTATAAAATGTCATTTTCTTTCATTTACATTCACAACTACAAAACCTTTTGATTATTTAAGACAACAGCCTTCCAATGAGTACGTGAAAGAAAAGATTAGGTACTACTGGTGAAGGGGATATAAATAAATAAAAAAGTTCCTTCCTTTCAATAGTCTCGGAGCAATTCAGCGAGTCATAGTCACAAATGATGCCATATCTCAACAAATAATTACGCAAATATTTGATATTTTCAAATCTCTGGATATAGAAACTTAAAATCAAATTAAACTAATTCCAAAACACGTTGTTAATGCATGTAACATCAATCACATATAATACCATCATGATGCAGAATATTATTTAATATTTTCTTATTTGAATCATAACATCAATTTTTACAGATACTAAATACTATTATAAACATTCACACAATTTGAAAATACGACGAAAATAGAGTGAAAATGTACACATCCTCTACATTGGGATTGACTGGCCGTTCTTTGGAACAGGCAAGTAAAACGTTTATGCTGTTTAAATTCGTGCTTTACTTGTTTGATGTGAGAGTCATGCCTTGAAGGAAGATATTACGTAGTTCTGGTGAACACACATTCACTCATCCATTCATCCTCAAATAGCCGGCTCCGCACACACACGCACACACAATCGCACATAGAGAGGAAGGAATAGATGAAAGCTACAGTGAGTCAGATGAGCTATAAAAGAGATTGGTGGGCTGTCGACTATTTGGATAAGCAGTATCAAATGAATCCTGTGGTAACATTTCATGACATTGACTCCCTTTTTTCAGCTTTTGTGTTCTAATAGAAGACTACGCAAGCATTGATGATTAAAGAAATATGAGACAAGTAAATTACCAGGAACATTCCTGAATTATTGTACGTAAGTACCGGCAGTAGAAGTTACACACGCGTATCTGCTAAATATTTAAACGAAGCTTTTATATAACAGTTATCAACCGCTTCCACCTAGGAATAAATAATACAGTTAATGAACGTAAGAGGGGGAATTCAGACAACTGCACTCTTCAGTACAAGAAGTGCAACATTACCTTTTCCGAATACGAAATGTAACTAAGCACTACAACTTCTGTAACTGAATAATGTTTATCATGTTAATCGAAGTAAATAGTATACAAATTAATTTTAATAGTATCTGGTTTGAATTGGATGTGCCTCCGAACCACCCTAGTCAGTACACTACATTGAATTTGTCGGAAGAACGAATAGAGAAAGCGAGCGTGCTATTCATTCAGCTACAGGTAATCGTTTTTCACTTACCTGAGTAATGTGTTACCCCTGATCTACTTTACTTAAATAAGTTTTTCTCAGGCACAAGGAAAATATTGTTCTACGTTAAAATGATTTATCAATCAGTCTACTCGAATTATAAATTTGAATCGGTGATATAAAATTTCAGTCATAATTTTTCAGGCGACACAAAAAACAATACAACGTGTTACTGAGAGATCGTACAAGAAAAGTGTGTATTAGAGATTTGTATAACTCTAAAATACGAATAACCCTCACTATATAATATCGTAAATTTGTTTATTAAACAGGCAATTAAGCGTTTATTGTTGTGGAATATTATCCTATTTAATCTCACTGCAATAACGAATCGTACTTCACCACAATTTAGTTGTATACTTGACGTAGGAGAACCTTGATAACAGCGTAACAATATGATTGATTATGGAAATATGGATATACTTTAGTTAAAAAACATGTTTTAATAAATAGTGCAACTTCAGTTCAGTACATGATAGTTCTAACAGGTAAATCTAACGATGGATCAGAGCGCCTTTTTGACCAAACTTGGCAGAGGAGTAGGAGACATAAGGAAACTTCCAGAAAACACAATTAAAAGTGTTTTCTTCCTTAAAGACGGACACAGTAGCCAAAAATCCGATTCAAAATAATAAGTAGCGGAAAGTTTAACAAAATGGGGATTACGTTTAGAACATCCAAAAGTCTAGTTTCAACGGAGTTACAGATTTATAAATACTCGTGCGCGCTTTAGTAAACATATTGCCAAAGCACGCGCGAGCATTATTAATTCCCACTTTGCAAAACTCAAATATTATAGTTGAAATTTCGGCTGTAGTTTCTCGTTACAAACGTACGTAACGTGTGGAAATCTTAAATTTCTATCTGGTTTCTCACCAGAGATATTGGGATTCCAAGGCGTGCACGAGCATTATTCATCCAGAATTTACAAGTAAGGATGGGAACAAAATAGCGTAGCAGCTATATTTCACTTCTTCTTTGGTTAAATTGCTATCACTGCTACGACTGACGAAAAGTAACCGCTACTTGCTTAACTGGTATTTTACTCCGAACTTCGCGAAGGGTAGAAACAACAATACAACGATGAAAAAAGCAGGTACAAGCCTTACTTCATTTCTTTGCCTGTCCTTTATCAGCAGAAATCAACACGACAGTTGATTGATAATAATGAGACCTGTGTGCAGATTTGAAGAGGGGAAGATGAGGTGGAGATTTCGTCTTCTCACCTACTCTCTCTTCCCTTATCCTCTCAAACTTTTCTGGCTACTTTGTGGCTAAATCTAGCCAATTTGAAATCTCATAAGTAACACTATTTGAAGTGGACACTCAGATCTAGAAGAGATATACATATTTGAAATCAACATAAAAAACGGAGTTTGTGTGTAAAATGTTAGGAGCTATTGGCCAGTGGTTGAAGATAAATTGGCGGGAAAAGTTTTCAATAGCATTGTTTATGATACACTACTTATGAATATCTCGCGCTATTTTACACTCAATACCGCGCACTACTTTGACAGAGAGTCAAATGACACTGATAGCTGCACGTCGCTGTACTCATAGTCACCAGGGACTTGCACTGGTACCTACACCCACACCCGTAGGATTGGGTAGAATCCGTAGAATGGCACACGAATACTAAGAAGCAAACATACTGATGGGGTAGAAAAAAGTTATGATTTTTCTTTGCGTCGTGATTAGGATGTCAAATATGTGCGCATTCAAATTTTGGCAACTCAAGCGTAATTAGTTTGGGATATATTGATGATACAATAGTCAGATTCTTGTCAGTAGAGAGTGACATAAAAGTGTTGAAATACCATTATACTTTGAAAATCCTGAAAGAAATGGAAAGCAAATACATAGTAATGGGTTGCGTTGAAGGTGCTACCTTGTGGTGGGTATATTCTTCATAGTCACCGTCTTGAAGTATCCGATATTGAATCGTGATTGGTTTTCTTAAATGGGAAGGGGGTTATGTGATAATCATTCTGGGCTAGAAATTTACGGCAATACATTTCTGAAGTCAGTTTTGCCGTAAATGTAATATTGTGAGAGATAAGGGTATGTGATAGTAGCATGGAGTAATGACACAATAGCCTGGAAACACCCATTTCTTCTCGAAATAACGACTGAAATGAAACCTAAATGCATACAAATTGTTCCTGAGTATAGTGCTCTATCGATATGGATTTGTACGCATTTGGGTTTCATTTCTGTCGTTCTTTCAAGGCGCAATAGATGTTTGTAGGCTATTGCAACATTACCCGTCACAAAACCTTACCTCTCACAATATTACATTTACGGCAAAACTGAGTTCTGAAACATATTTCCCGTAAGCTTCTAGCCCAGAATAACATATTGCACGACCCCCTTTCTATTTAAGAAAAGCAATCGAAATTCAATATGGCGTACTTCAATATACCCTCCACAAGGTAGCGCTTTCCACCCAGTACCTATTACTATGTATTTGCTTTCCATTACTTTCAGCAATTTCAAAGTATGATCGTATTTCAACACTTTTATATCACTCTCCAATGACAAGAATCTGACTATTTTATCATCAATGTCTCCAAAACCAATTGCGCTCGGGTTGCCAAAATTTACATGCGCACATATTTTGACATCCTGATCATGACACAAGGAAAAATAATAATCAGTATGTTTGCTTGTTAGTATTCGTGTGCCATTCTACGGATTTTACCCAATTCTACACTTGTACCAATTATGATGACTGAGCATGCTATCAGTGTCATTTGACTGCAGTACGCGGTATTGAGGGTAAATTAGCGCGAGATATTCATAAGTAGCGTACAAAATACAAAGAAATTTATATCGAAATCGTGACCCTCAATCGGTTTTTCAAAGGGGCAAATTCCCTTTTCCTCTCCCTAGGTACGGGCCTACCCACTCCCCTCAAGGTGTACCACGTGGTGAAATGTTCTGGTGAATCTTCAGGTGGTTAAGCTTAAAGGTTAACCCTATCCCCAACGGCGCGTTTATCAGCACTACTAAGCTAGAACTACTGGTAGCACAGCAACTAAACACTATAGAAAACATAGTTTGGAATACAACATTGGTGGTTGCTGGAGGACTAGACTTGAGGCAGAACGTAGTGTCAAGCTATTGACAAATCTTGCCATTTTTAAATATGAAGATATCGGTATGTACAGTGTGACATATATATTTAGCAACTCAACGCAGCGCTTACGACCGAGCTCACGCTTGACTCAGCTACCCCCACACGTTATTCTGCCCGTAGCTCTCCCGTGATTGCACGCTACGGGTTTTTCTGTCGCACTAGGCAAACATTGGAATGGTATCTTCAACTTAAACCCTTGTCGAGACCCCAACCTTTCCCTTCCCGTATCCCGGCGTGAGCCTTAGTTGCCTGAATGCAATAAATCTCTCGGTTTTAAGAGGGGTATGCCACGATGTTATGTTAAATAAGGCTCTGGATGATATTTTTCTCTCCTTGTATCTAACTCATCCCGGACTGAGCTAAGGATGCCAAAAGCTCATAAATAAATTCAGTCCGAAGTAATTATTACGTATTACGTATTTTACATGCTTTTCTTTAGTTTACAATGGTTCGTGTCGTTCTTAAATCTTGCAAAGTTATTTTGGCTCATTTCCCGACGTCATACAATGATGAAACTTTGCACAGTGACGTAAGTCGGGTGACAATACAATATTCTATTGCTACTTTAGTATATTTATATATGTTAAAAGCATATTTTAATATTTTAAAAATATTACCCATACATATTAGCCTGCAGCGCTATGGCGTTTGACTGATTACAGAACACTTTAGGATTTGCGTAAAAAAAAAATTAAAACATACCTTTTAAAGACTTCTCTCAAACAATTCGTACTAAAAAGTAAAATATATTTGTATGCATCTATTTGTCTTTCTGTAGCAGCACCAGTTGGTACTACCAGAGAAAAAAGAAATAATTTATTTTCTCTCTGGTATTAGGCTACTACGCTAGTTACTGGTTTTCATGTTGTGGTCTGCTGGCTAGGGATGTCAACGGCTCGCTCGGCTCGAGCCGTCCTGAGCCGCGGCTCGCACTGAGCTGAGCCGAACCGAGCCGCGGCTCACAGGGAGCCGAACCGAGACGAGCCGGGGCTCACATCGAGCTGAGCTGAACCGAGCCGCGGCTCACAGCGAGCCGAACCGAGCCGTGGCTCGCTCTGAGCCGAACCGAACCGAGCCGAGCCGTGGCTCACTCATATTGAGCCGAGCCGATTGACATCCCTACTGCTGGCGTCACTAACGTAAGTGACTATAGCAATCAATTGTATTAACTTTTGGGTTTTCGTCGTTGTGAAAATTTTCTAAGGTATATTTTTTGCATATAGTTATGCAACATAATTTTATATATGTAAGTGTTCCGATTAGTGCTTTGCCTAGGTAGGCTAATGGAGTAAACCCTGACAGAAATTCCGAGGTCCTCCAACGCAGCAGGTCGCACAGCAGGCTAACAACACACTTCTGTAAAGCAACCAATGTTACGAAATCCCAAGAAGAGCTTCGGATTGGTAGGATTGATGGTGATCGGACACGGCAACGACTTAAGGACATAGCGATAGGAACATGGAATGTAAGAACGCTAAGCAAAACGGGCGCACTTCAAACTTACAGCAAGAGCTATCAAAATATCAAATTGAAGTAATGTGTACCCCCTTCATAAAGGGGGAACCTAACAGAAATCTCTAAAAACAAACCTAAACTGTTCTGTAAGACAAAACTTGTGCTTTCTGTGAAGAAATTTACTGATGACCTAAGTGACTCTGAATTTGATTCTGGAGAATCTGGTTTAGAACCTCATTTTGGAGTTGAAAAACCAGATAAACATGACGCAGTGTGTTTATATTGTGAGTTTTTTTTCTGAAGATACAATGAGTGAACTGTGGATACAATGTTTGATATGTGGCATGTGGTAGATAATGAATGTGCTCGTAGTGAAACACACAAATACATAAATGATTTTCGTAAATAGATTCTGTTAAAATCCGAACTACTGCGCGTTGCAAGTTTGTTGTGCAAATAAGCTTACAGGTAACTAACTATTTTCTTATTTTATCCATTTGTAAAGATGGGGTTCGTATTGCCAACATATCCTAAGTTGAAATTTCGATACCCTTTTGAAATCTGTTTTTCTTATTTACTTTTTAAGCCAATTTCTGCCAACTATTTCGTAATAAAAAATACAATTGTAAGAGTCAAGGTTCATTTTTAATTGGATTTCCGATGCCGTAGGTACAAAGTTACGCTAGGGTCCATATTGCTCACACTCGTCATGTTTTTTACGAAGTATTAACTTTTAAGAAATTATTTTTTATTATAATGAACATTATATTTATAGTTAAAAGTACAGTGCAATATAGTAAGAAATATCATTTATATTTTGCCAAAGTTTAACGTTTCAAATGCTATTTTAGTGTCAGTTACACTAAAAAAAGATAATGGGGACTCAACATACTACCCTGTCCTCTATACAGGGTTTTGCAAAACAACACTGACAAACCTACCTCACGAGATTCCTCACATGAAAATAATAATAATAATAAAATTGACTATCGAGGGTACACAAATGCATAGTTTCGGCTCTATAAACCGTAGAAAAATGAACTTTAGAGTTTAATATTTCTAATCATATTAAGAGTAGAACTGCGGGGAAAGGTACCCTTAAAGACTTTTAACCTGCTCTTACCAAAAATGCATATTCCTAAATTGTATAATGGTACTCATGGGAATCCTTAAAGGAAATAGGATATTCCCCAAAATTCTCTGAAGTAAAGGTGGGTCCAAATAATCCTTCCAGCAAGTAACAATAATTCATTTGCGGCAAGTCAATATGTAAAACATTAAAATACATGGTTGCATAACAAGCAGGAGTAAATTAGTCCGTTTCAACAAACATTTGCTGTACTTTTTACTAGTAAATACGACTCACTACCCGATTAGATGCTAGTGATTGCGTTTATGATCATTACTCATACGAAAAGTTGTCTTATTCCTGCTTATTTCGATTAACTTTCACTCCAGATAATGTCTGGGAATGCACGATTTTCTTTGAGGAATGCGTTGGGTATCTATTTCACCATTTTGGATTATGCATTTTTGGAAAGACTAGGTTTGAAGTTTTAGAGGGCACCATACTTCCTCTTTTGTACTGTTAATGGTATTGGGAGTATCAAGCTCTAAAGCTAATGTTCCAACACTTTCGGCAGCCAATAGAGCCGAAACGAAGCATTTGTGCACCCTCCCTGATCTATACTTTTTTTCTTATTTTCATGTCAGGAATATCGTGAGGTAGATTTGTCGGTATTGTTTTGCAACACACTGTATATAAAAATAATCACGCCTAAAATATACTGATTCAGCATAAAAACTGATTTACGCCCATTTCTGTATATACACCGTGTATGCTTGATTTAATTGCTTTTTGATGTTGTACTTTTACCTCACACCAGTTAGTACAGGCTCCGAATTAAATACAATAGTTTTCCGATAGTTATGATATGAACTACTCTACCAAGTCCTAACAGTAGTTTATCATTCTGTTGCACTGATAAGTTACAGATTAATAATTGTGCTCTTACAATGCTTTTTCAGTTGGAAATTAATAACTCTGATTTGGATACGTTTTTCCTAAACTGCAATTTTAAAATAGTATTTTAACAGATTTTTTAAAGTAGCAAATACTGCTATCACTGCTACGAAAATGTAGCTGTTTTTGTCCATTCCTATTCAAACTCAAATATCAAAGTTGAAATTTGTACCATATCATCTCCTTATATACAAGTGCGTATCATGCGAAAAAAAATAAATAAATGGGTAATTCTCATTTAACTTCGGCACGTTATGTCCTACTGAATTCTATATTTAAAATGTAATTTATCCAATTTCTAATTTATGGGGAGACATGATAACTGCTACTAATGCTAGAAACAGAATTAACAAGGAAATATATCTAAGAGTTTTTTAAAAATATTTTAAAAATTACTAATTTTGTCACATATGTTACCTGTCCCAATAGCATTTTCGAAGTTTGAAGTAGTTGTTCTACAATGGCAAATATGAGAGGCAAAATAAAAGCATTATGATCGCAATCAGATATTTACATAGAAATAAAAAATATAACCTTTCTTTCTTAGTGCCTACATTTGTTAATTTTCAGAAAAAGGAACTTTTGTCCTGTAATTGTCTGTCACTTAAGTTATTCTCTGGTTCTATGAATTTCCAACAGATGTCAGGATTCAAAATACCACGTGATATGGTTAGTTTTGTTCTCTGATTGTTTCTTGTTTCAGTGTGAGCAATGGCGCCGATAGTTGTGTTACGTTTTTAATCTTGCGGAAGAAAACATGTGGAGGAATACGTAAGAAAGGTTTAATATATGTCACGTAGGTTACCAAAGTTTCAGAACTGTTTATGTCGCAAAAAAAGTATACTTAGCAGAATCTGGAGCGATGGTTTATCATTTTTAAAATATCAAAAGAGATTACATTCAAAGCTAGTAGTTTGATCAATTTTCTTTAAAATATACAAAATGTCACATATGTTACTAAATGTCTCAGTAACTTACGTGACCACAGTAACTTATGTGACTATAGAGAACGCCTTTCTTATAGAATAAGAATTATTCTGCTGAAACTACATAACTGTTTCAGTAAAAAGAATGTATTTTGAAGTAGATATGGAAAAATCTCAACTTCAGTACAGTAATGGTAGGTACATGTCACATAGTTATGTTGCTTGCTTGTCACATATGCTACTTTAGAACATTGTAGCAAATTTCCTTCAATAAAAGCTGTTACGAAATATTTATTTCACGTCACACTACATATATTGTTTAGTTCTACAAAACAAATCACTTCCACAAACACTAAATCACTCGCTTTAGTGAAGAAGCGCATACAGTATCGTAAGTGACATCTTTCTTTTTTAAAAAAAGAAGTTAATTTTACGTAAAATAGAGACGATAAGTGTATGACAAAACATGAAATCGTTACTGGCAAGTTCTAAGGATCCTAACAAAAGTGTCCTTTTTATTATTCTTTGAAAGTCATTACTGACTTTTTTCTTGCCTGACCTGCCGAAGTTAAATGAGAATGACCCAAATATTTTTGTCCCACCAAAGATATTGAACCTCCAATATGCATAAAATATGAGTTTTCGGATTTTCGAAAATTCATAAAAAATTAAGGAACCACATATCAGCCTTCATATTCTGTATACATTCAACACATTTTGACGTGTAATAGCGGATGAAAAATCAACAATGACTTTCAGTGCCTTCCGTGCGAAAGAAACACCCTGAAAAACGGAATTTATTTTGTTTTGATAATCACGTTTAGATACCGTTCTGACCAGTTCAATTACGTTTTAGGTTTTTCAAGCAGAAGACTAAAATTATTAAGCAGACTTTAAAGGAAGAAATGGATTTTCTTTGATTGTCGTATGATAAACCAGTTCAGAGATATTAAATTTTCCGTAAACCTCTGCAAACACAAATTTTGACATGCACCGCAAGACAAAAATGGCCGCCATTAATTAATCGTTGGGGATAGAAAAAAATACCCGGTTTGAACTATTCTTATCTAAGAGATATAAAGATTATTTTTATTATTATTGTTGTTGTTGTGAAGAAATCTAGCAACCAAGTTGGACGATTTCAGATGGACTAATCCATATGCAAGGCGAACAATCAGAGGAATACCCTGGTTTTAAGACAAGAAGGAAACGTGCTCGTTGACGCCATCGAAATACTGATAGGAAGTAACTACTCTTTAACTTCCATATTATTATTATCTTTGATTTTCTTCCGGCACTGTACAACTTATAACATCACTTGTAAATGGAGCTTAGTTTCATAAGTTAAAATTAGCCAATTAATCAATTACATCAAATCAACACCGACTGGTGAAATAGACACACCGAAAGCAGCATTTATGAGGTCGTGAGTTTGAATCCCGCCTGACGGCCTGAGTCATGAATGCTTGTCGATTTTATCTACATTGCACTCATATCATCATGGCGGATCGAGATCCATATAGTTTGTCAAATGTCACATTCAAAATTAAGTTTACGCAGAAATAAATCCTACTATTTCTTGCCACCAAGATTTAACTTTGCTATACATGTTCCTTACTGTATCTGAAGTGCGCGGCGAGTGAAATAATTGGTCACATGCATTCATTCACCCGTTGAGCGCTGAGGAAACGATACTCCTATACTTTATGCATTTTGGTATTCTACATGAGTTTCATTGATTTCATTAATGTATAAATGATATGTATATATTAATATATGATATGTATATTTCATTTCATTTCTACATGAGTTTCATGAGCACTCATTGATAGTGGTGCAACAGCATCTCTATACCCCAAGAAGTTTTGGGGGGTACTATTTCCAGTAGTGTCTCGTCCCCAGCTGAGACGAACGAGAGATTTGATCCTGAAAGACTACTCCGGGAAACGAAAGACTAAGGCTGTTGAAGAAGTCACGTTAGCCATTGAGATTGGAGGTATTGGGATGGATTACTCTTTTCTAGTAGTTACTGGACTCAGTAGAGACATGCTACTGGAAAGGGATTGGATAGCTGTAACTAATCTTGACCTAGACTTCAAGAATAGTGTTGAACGCATGGAGGTCAATGGTCACTACATCAAAGTACGTATGGTTTCAGAACTCGACGAGGAATTTCCTGCAGTGAACGGAGTCAACGTCTAGGAAAGATGCCAGGGTGGCTTCGTATGATCGTCGAACATTCTTTCTTCAGCTTCGTATGATCACCCAAGCGACTGCTTCTCATACGAGGAGTGGAACTTGCAGCGTTGAATTGCAGTGCGGGCATTATTTCCTTGTTCTCCCCCTTCCTACAAATTAACTGTAGGCGACCATTACTCACTTAGAGGTACGGAACCTACACTCCTGAACGTCTTACAACCAGTGAGCCGCGGGCGACCATATCTCTTCGGAGGTCTGGAACCAGTGGTTCATACAACCTTTCCACAATCTGTGGGCCGCGGGCGACCGATTCTCTTCGGAGGCTTGGAACCAGTAGCTCTAATACCTTGGTCCCTTCCTTGATGGACAATCTCCCTGGGCGATGGTTAATCTTCGAGAGGAACGGAACTCAGAGAACGTGGTCTCTTACCCTGGCAGCCCCATCACTTCTCCTTATCCTCAGTGTGTCTTGCATGCCCACTGCGGTACGGAGGATAACAGCCGAACAGACTGTTAAATGTGGATCAACTTTACTAGTGGAAATTATCAGCAAGCGACTTTAAATGCACATTAGTTAATTTGGATCTGTAAACATTTCTTGTATATTTCAGTATGGATAATGATTTTTCACACAGATAAGTAGTGCCGAAAGCGGAAAAGACTGATCACACTGTGTGAATGGAAGACTATAAAATTCCAGCAATTATGACTTTAAATATTTGTCTTTAAAATATCGCTACAATGTAAGTCAATCATTTTCATTTGAAGTTTTGGGGCAAGGTTTACTATATCGGTGTTAAAAGGATTTTAAAAAATCTCGATATTGTTTGCAATTGCATCAAAATCTGAAGAACGATTCTCAAAATTCATTTTCAAAGTACCTAAAGTTTCCATTGCGAAATCTACCGGAAATGGAGTCTCAGTTTGCTGACTGAACGTTTGGCATTGAAACACACTACTCCCTCTAGACGTGTCATGACCATCGGAAGAACCGCACAAGAAACAGTTCTGGTTAACGATCGCCATGTAAATACGAAACACAACTCACCACCGAAAGGCAGGTAAGACTAAAAGGGAGACAGGGGAACCCGAAAGGGGGAACCCAAATATTCAACTTAGCAGAAAACCTTCCCGGGGGAGAAGCTTCAGCCGCATGAAGAACCATTATCGGACATGAAGACAAGGCGTGTACCTACCCATCTGTGCCTTGCTTCAGCATATAAGACCCTACACAGATACCTTATGCACTAATCTTAGCACCTGAAGCATGCATGAAAGAAAGCCCGGTAAAAAGTGCCAGAACGTAGAGAAGGTTGGTGATAGCAGACGGCTAAAATACAAGAAAAATACCCGAAGGGGGCGGGGAGACTTCGTCGAGAATACCTATCAGGAGAAATTTTAAACATCTAATACATATATCCTCTTAAGCAAAGTCAAACTCATACGTGAGATGTAGACTTCTAAGGAAAAAATATAACATTAGCAGCTTCTCAGAGCTAAACTAAGCAGTTTCCATCTCATTCGTTAGACCATTCTCACGCTCCTTCACCAAACTCACTTTTCATAAACGCGAAAATAAAATGCAACAACGAACCGTATTCACCAGGCGGAATCCCGGGTTCGCGTCCCTGGTCAGTATCCGGTACTATTTACACCGGCACTTCAGAATACGTTAAACGGCGGGGTGTCAGAACATCCGGCTAAAACCAAAACTGCAACTTCATTCCAATATCCTACACCTAACCTCGTTCTTCCAAAATCAGAACCACACATTCATCAACCGGTACTCGAAAATCTGAGAGCTGGACCACCCGAACGTTAATCACTAAAATATATAAGACCAAATCGACCACGAGCAAGTTAACACTGGTCACAAAATTTTGATAAAACTTTAATAATTTTGACTATTCTGTGTATACGGTCACTCATCAGAAACAAATATCCTAACCTAATCTCATTTAAATAACTTTATCATAAGTACAATGAAAATATCACCTCGCGGACGGATATGACGGAAAGTTGAGAACCCTCAAACACAGCAATATTATAAACCAAAGTCAAATTTTAATGATGGACTACTTACTTCTCAAATAAAAGCTTTACATAAGGGAGACCTGGCAAAGTCATATTTATTTTCTTAAGCGAAACAGGTAACAAAATAATTAAAACATTGAATTTCGTTAAAAAAAATGTTTCTGAGAAAATCTTAGAATCACATATGGTTAAATTTCTTGTTTGTTTTCATTCAATATGACAAATAAGATAATATTTTTACAGTAACGCTCTGCGAAGCACAAATTAATTCGTACACAATACTTAAATTTCGTTTCAAAAACATTTTAGCGCAGCTACAAAGAAAATTTCTGTTTAAAATGCAATATGTCATTTCACTAAACAATCAAATTCAAACATCATCACTGAACATAATTTAGTTTAAATATTCCAAAATAAGTTAAATGTTAAGTCTGAACTAATGCAGCCTAACCGCAGGTTTCAATAATAAACATACGAAAACACATAGGTTGGATAAGGTTCGATTATAAAACATACCTTTCGCATAGTTTGGCTTACGGTGAGCTCGGATAACGAAAGAGATTCGAATTTATTTGTACCGGAAAATTATTTAGTTACGTTCTGCGAAAAAAAACTAAATATCAAAACGGTTTTAGAGAAAAATTTCTAATTTAAAATTTCAACGCAAAAATTCCACACTAATTTCCAAAATACTGAGTGAAAAGGAATGTGCACTCTAAACATAAGAAACTGAGTGCAAGGTGAAAAGTTCTGAATTTCTAAACCCGGGTTTCACACTAAAATTCCCGATCAAACTTTATTATAAACAGACCTGGATGAGAAAGAATAAATTTTTGGGACCTTAACTACTACATACCTGAGATTGGAGTAGCTAGACCCCCGTTGCAAGCGAAATTACTCAGCCATTTTCACTACACACTTCATATCAAAAGGAAGCCACACATGCACCATACTGAAACTCACTTATTTAATCACACACAAAAGCGGGTTTAAGAACCCACAATGAAATTATATTTATTTATTTCCCAAGAAAAGACCCACTAGCATACACACATATAAAAAACACCTTCACTTCACACTCACAAAAACACTGATGATCAAACATACTCTAGTCAACTTGTCTGCTTCCAGTCTAAGCCTAAATGGAGAGTCTGCTGCTACCAATATGCAGGAACATACTTTTTAACTGCTAGACTTTTCTCTCAGTGTTCCCATGCCTGGCGCTCTGAGGTGGACTCAGTCTCCTATCAAATTGAGTACCAGAGTGTCCTTGGTATTCCTGGGTGTCTTGGGAAGGTAAAGGTGGTCGAGCGTGGGACTGAACTCGCTTCGTACCGTAGGTCAAGAAAATGTGGAGCGCTACCTCCACATCCCCCATGCACCGTTCACAGCGCGTGCATATGGCACAGGGGATAGCTTTACCTATTTCTTTTTACACTGGTTCCTTCAGTCTCTGGATATTAGCATAGGTTTTCGACGTAGAGGCTGCTGCATTTATTTATCGTGTTTAATATACTCAGTTGCATTCTATTTTGGTTAATATGAACATTACATGCAGCCGTTGTTTCTACGCACCCTTACAGTGCATCGACCATATTGAACTAACTTTCTCGACTGCTAGCCAATCAACAGCGAAAACCTATACCGAAAGATAAAAGAAGAACGTGGGCGTTGCTTCACCTCAACTTCTAAACGAAAATTAAACCCAACAATCAAAATAAAAGTAAATGTATGAAAATCAATATGAATGGAAGTAAAATGAACGAAGAACTGGAAAAACAAACATATTCAAGGAAATATTGAGTAATAAAAAAGGGCAGACATGCAGAGAAAGCAAGCGCAAAGCAACCATAAAAGGATGAGAGGATTCGTCGGCATCCTTTCACTTCTGGACGAATAAGAAGTCTTTAATCTGGACAGATGTCAACTTAAGAAAAATTATAATCCTCGTCTCTGAACTATTGGGTCTGGGAAAAAGTTCGTGGCGTTTCCACGATAGATGACGTCAATTGCAAATACCTCACGAAACACAGATCGCAGCGACACCACTAAACGCTCGTTGGAAAGATGACACTTTGAGCGTTACTGTGAGTGTATAAACAGCGAAATTGGTGCAGTGGTTGGAAATTTGTTGGCGTGTGAAAATGCGGAACAATAATGTCAAATTGCGCTATATTTTGCAATATTATTACGACAAAGGGAAAAACGCTGCGCAAGCGTGTGAAAAAAATGTGCTGTGTACGGAGAAGGTACTTTATCAAAACCTCTTGCGCGGAAATGGTTCGCTCGCTTTCGTTCTGGTAACTTTTATGTGAAAGATGAGCCACGCTCTGGTCGTCTAATCACTAAAAAAGATGATGAAATTCTTGAAAAGGTCCTGCAAGATAAGCATATCAGCAGTGTAGATATTGGTATGGAGATAGTCATTAACAACAAAACTCTGTTGAACCATTTAAACAAAGCTGGCTACAAAAAGATGCTCGATGTATGGATTTCGCATGAGTTGAGCGAAAAAAAACATGATAGACCGAATGAACATCTGCGATGCACTGCTGAAACGATATGAAAACCATTTCTGAAACGTGTCATAACCAGTGATGGAAAATGGATCACGTACGACAATCGGAAGCTTAAACGATCGTGGAGAAGGGATGGTGAGCCGTCACAAGCGTTCGTGAAGCCCGGATTGACCCCGAACAAGGTGATGCTGTGTGTGTGGTGCGACTGGAAGGGAATCGTCCACCATGGGCTATTTCCAGTTGGTCAGACGATTAATTCTCAACTATACTGTGAACAACTAGAGAGATTACGCCAGGCGATTGAAAGAAAACGGCCCGAATTGAATATTAGGAAAGGTGTTCTCTACCATCATGACAACGCCCGACCACATACTTCGTTGATGACAGGTCAAAAATTGCGCGAGCTTGGTTGGGAAGTTTTGATGCATCCATCGTATAGTCCAGACATAGCACCCTCGGACTATCACTTGTTCCGATCTCTGCAGAACTCTCTCAATGGAATTAAGCTGGTTTCACAAGAAGCCTGTGAAAACCACTTGACAGTTTTTCAACCAGAAACCACAGAAGTTCTTCACCGATGGCATCATGACTTTACCCGAGAAATGGCGAAACATTGTCGATAATATATTGAGCATATTTGGTTTAAATAAATTCATTTGCATCCTATAAGAAAACCAGTTGAAATTTACTAAAAACGCCACGAACTTTTTCCCAAACCTTATATTATGGCGACAATAAAAGAAGAAAAAAATAATACTGTCGAAAGAAGTGGTGAGGGTAAGATATGCTGTGACCATCCGATGGAGCGGAAAGAGTTACTACAGCATGTATTAAAATGCATGAATCATTTTTTTCTTCAATTGAGATTGAAACAAAATATTTTTTCGTCGAAAGGACTTAATATGTGTGTATTAATCAGGTAGAAGATGATTTTTTCCTTGAAATTTTAAATCAAGATCATTCATATGTTTACTTAATCTGTACAAAATGATAATTTCCATCGCAACTCATTGTTTTATAACTCAGTAAGAGGACGATTCCTTTCATTCAACAAAATTTCGATTATTGCTCGGAGCTCAGGAACTATGTTAGAACTTTTCCGCAGCTAATCCAGCGTACTGCATTATAATATGGTAAGTCATTTTCTCCAATCTCTTCAATAAACTCGCGGAATTGTGGATGATTAACACATCTGGCTTTAAAACTTCTAACATATTCAATCATTTTCCGCACAAAGACTGTTGATAAATGATGCAATGTACGATTAATGGTTTTGAACTACCACCATTTTCTACGGCCTTTGATATGAGAGCAATGATACCTTTATTATTATCCATACATTTTTTAGCCACCATCAGTAGTGATACACTTCAAGTATTTCCATTGAAGATTGTTTTTCTGAACATCATTTTTAACTCCTTTAAAAATATATTCTCCAGTGGTAGTGCCGTGAATGCTATGAACGTCAAGAAGCTCGTCATACACTTCATAACTTTTATCTATCCATCAATAAAAGGTAACATCTGAGCAGTATCTGAAACATCTGTTGACTCATTCAGGGGCAAAGAGAAACATTCTACATGTCAATTTTTGTCTCACAATTGAGTGAATACATTTTCTGCAATATCATCTACTCTTCGAGCCACAGTGTTTGCTGACAAACTGAAGTTTTTAAATAAATTAGCTTTTTCTGGACACATTTCTTCTGCTGCTGCAATCATGCATTCATTAATTAATTCGCTGTCAGTAAATGGTTTCCCATGTTTAGCTATTGGATGAGCAACGCGGAAAGTAACACGAGTTGCTGCTTTTTGTACAGCATTTACTTCCTTTAACAACAACTGCTGAGATTTTAACCCGCGTTTCAAAACTTCATATTTTTTTAACCGTAGGCTTCCTGTAAATTTGGAGTATTATGAGAATGTTTAATAGTCCTTGTGCCAGACAAGTTATTAGTATAAAATGGGGGGAACAAATGAAACTTTCAGCACTTGTACACTGGTAAGCAGAGAGCACGAAAATATTCAATAAACATTCCAAAAATGTAGCTATCCAAGATGGCGGCCATTCAAAATGGCGGCCGACGCTATTTATTAAAATTAACATATCTTGGCTCTGAGTTATCCGATTTCGATCATTCTCTTTTTAAATGAAAGACATTTTTTTTGCTACAATTTTATTTATGACAATATTTTCATAAATCTAATAGTTTTCAGTTTTCAGTTAGTGAACTGTATAGTTAAAAAGTCAATAAAAATGCCATTAAAACAACATTGATAAATTTCTAAACATACGGTTATCTGAAAATCATCTAGTCAGCTCACAAAATGTATTTCTAAAGGTGGTGAATATATTGTATTTCAAACCACTATACTATTAAAATTATGTTTCTCAATATGTGTAATATGTCTCCTGAGAAAGACACATATGAAGCGAAATATATTGCATAGTTTAATATAACGGTTGAAAAGGTGTCACATTAATGCCCTATCAACGAAATCAAATTTTCGTTGGAATATTATGGGTTCGTGCGAATGAAATGACGCATGGTAGGAAACACACCTCGGCAACACAACACATGGATCGACTGATGTCACGCGCCTTACGTCACGAACTCTGTATGTGGCCAGAGAACAGACTGGGGTATCAAAACAGTCAGGCGGGAATGTGTTGTTGAACAGGGTTGTATGAAAGTGCGTCATGGAGAACATACAATTGCGAGTGATTTATCTTCATGAATTCAAACTGGTGCATTTTGCACAGCAAACTACAAAAAAAAAAGTGTGCATTTGGGACAGCGAATGAACCCACAATTCTCAGTCGGTTTGTCAATTTCGTTAGGGTGACAAAATTACAAAATGAGCCCCTTGAGCACCGACCAACATCATGTTTGGAACGCCGTAGAAGAGAACCCTAGCAAAACTGTTCGTGCCATTGCAGACGAGTTAGGCATAAGCCATACCACTGTGAGTCGGCGGCTCCGTGCGATCGGCAAGGTGAAAAATTGGACTCATGGGTGCCACATGAGTTGACACCAGCGAACAAGAATCGCCGTCTGGTGGTGTGCAGGTCTCTTGAGTCTAAGGAATAAGTGGGAAGGTTTCCTGCATCGGATTGTCACTTCAGATGAAAAATGGATCTGCTATGGCAATCGTAAACGGTCAGGATAGTGGTTGTACCATGATCAACGTCTATGATGGTGTCCTAAACCACATCTCCACACACGGAAGGTGTTGTTGCTGGTATGGTGGGAGTGATTTATCATGTCTTTCTCAGGCGAGGTGAAACAATTACTGCAGATCGTTACAGTGCTGAACTCTATGAAATGCACCACAAACTTGACCGCAAAGCGTCCATAAAGGGTCAACAGACATGGTGTTGTAAGGTTGCATTACAATATCCGCCCACAGGTCGCGCAAAGAACGGTGCTGGCTCTCCATGAGTTGCGGTATGAAACCCTTCCTCACTTGCCGTATTCCGCCGATCTGTCTACTATTGACTACCACATCTTCCGACATCTCGATCACTTCTTAGCAGGGAAGATCTTCCCTGATGATCGTGCGGTGCTACATGCACAGATTCCGTATCGCAGATTTCAGACTTCTTTCGCCACGGAATCCAATAGTTGGCTGAGCAATGAAAACAGTGTGTGACTGCAGACAGCGACCACTTTGATTAATCAGGTAATGTTTTTTTATTTTAATTTTATTATTATTATTATTATTTGCGTTTCGTCATGGCGCACCTGGGGAAGATATTTCAATAGCACCAACACAATAGCTTGAAATTAAACGTGTTCTCAACATGCAAAAGAGAACACCAAATAATAGTTAATGGCATTCAATTACTTTTTAATTATAATTTTTATTCAATTAAATTAGAAGGAAAATAACAATTGAATACATATGTAAATTAGAAATTCCAACACTAATTTACTTAGAAAATCTTTTATATAAGATTTCTCCTCTAGAATATTTTCAACAGAATCCAGAATGGATATAAAAAACTGTCATGAAACTATTTGTAATTTTCAGTTCCAAATGTATCTGATCCCTTATGAACCTGTAGGTGCATGAGTAAATAAGTGATATCTTTTACCGGTCAATATCACCCCTATATTATCGATAAAACTTTATTATAACTCCATACAAAGTCTATTAACATGTCTTAACTTCGAGTGAGGCCTTGAAGAAAATTTCGAACCGACCGATAATTTTCTCTGAATAAAGCTGGTTCTTTATCAAATCTGCTAACTCAGTGTACAACCCTTGCAATCATGTAACGATCACAAACAATAAACATATAATAATTGAAGGGTGTCGGGAGAAAACAAGAAATGTCACAAAACAGGTTTATTAAGAAAATTAAGTTTTAATTCCTTCATCGCTTAATATTTAAATGGCTCAACAAATTAATTTCATGTGGTCTTTTTAATTTTTTACCTTCGTTCTTTGACAGTTTTGTAGTTCCCATTTTCCCCAATAGAATGAGCTATACAGCACAAAATTGCTAGAAGCAGACATTCCCCGATTTCCCCCGACACCCTTCAATTTGAACTTTGATAACTAAGTTATGAGTGAGTGTAAATCAAATTGACCATGATCGAGCTGCCGTAGCTCTATTGGTAGAACATTGGCTTCAGGTTCGGAAGGTTTCGGTTTCGAGACCATAGTCAGTCTTGATTTAAGTTTTGAACAATTATTCTCATTACACGAGGCTAATATCTGGATTGTACCTTTAAAAATAGGTCGTGACAGACTTGATTCCCACATTATCTGTCGTACCAGTGTGGGCCAGAGATGCACCAAGGTTATAAAATAATAGAACACAATTGGAAGAGTTAACGTGACAAACGAAAAGTACGATGGAAATATGATGCAACGTTTTACTCATGAGAGAAAGATCAGACGGAATTGTGTTTGCGAACAAATCATTTAATCGTAGGAAGTTAAAGAGACTGTGATCCAGAAGCTTTCCTCTGCAAAACCTGCTTCACAATGTTACGCTCGATTACCTCCCATTGGACTTAGAGAATGCAATTTAATACCTCATTTCTCCTCCGGGTTTTGAAAGCTCCATTGTTTAGGAGCATCTCATTCTCGAGGATAAAAGAGAATTACAGCAACAGCGATTGTCTGGAAAGCCAGATTGATTTCCGTTATTGAAGACTTATTATAGTAAAAAAGGTGGAGTTTTCAGCAGACTTCTAACCTACTTTTACCAGGTGAACGACCATTCCAAACGTCAATGTTCGGAATTATTGACTAACAACACGTGTCTATTAAAACATTACTGAAATCTTATTGGCCGAAATATTTTTTACCTCAAGTAATATTTGAGATTTCTCATTTGAATGACGACCTCTGAGCCGAACACAATTTGCCAGTAGAGAAATAATTATATGTGTTTCATATCGTGAGATAGATAATGAAGAGTCCAAAATTTCGTAGGAAATAGCTTATGTGAAAATTTAATCCAAACCAGATACATATAAATCTAGAACATATCCCATATGAAATACGCAGTTAAATTATTATTGAACCAGTTGTCCCAGTCATCAATGTCTCTCCTTGAAGTAAAAGCCCTCATTTGCTTAGTTCATTCTGCTTTCAAAGATCTCGTTTCCGATTCTAAGGAAATTTTGGATTAAGTGACAGAATATCTTGAAATACAAATGAAAAGAGATTTAATTCTTAAGCAAAAATTCGGGAATGATATATAGATTGAATAGCTTAAGAGATTCAGAGTACTAATTCTAATTTCGTTAAATTGATGTTTTGAAATAAAGGGTGTCCCAAAAATTCGGGCTTTTTAAAAGAAATGTTAGTTTGCAACACTGCAATTCATGTGGCACCGCGTAACGCACAAAACGTGAAGTAGGTACCATGCAATTTAGTTTTCATGGAGAAGTGGGGCGGTGTTGGCACAATTGGACAGTGACGAACAGTTCATTGACATGATGTGAATGTCAGTCCATTGTCACCTCAGCGGCTTCGTCAATAAGCAAAATTTCAGATATTTGGCCCCTCAAAACCCGCAATTAGTGCATAAAATGTCGTTCCACAGGCAGAAAGTGACTGTACGGTGTGCAGTGTCATCATCTGGCATCATAGGCCCTTGTTTTTTTTGTGTGTGTGTGTTTTCTTTTTAAGATGATGAAGCAACCGTCAATGTTTACACAAAAACGGTGTCCATCTCACTGACATCATCTTCAAGACATGATGCTATATTGTAACTGTTAGGGAATTAATTTTGTAATGGCATACCCTATCCTCATCTTCCTTTTTTTACCATTTTAAAAAAGCCCGAATTTTTGGGACAGAAACGTGCCAGGTGATAAGCCTCCAGATGAAAGTAAAGAAAACAAATTATATCATTACAAGGCAACATACAGAGCATAAAGAAAACAGAGATAAAAGAATTACGAATGAGACCATAGAGAAAGTAACCAGGTTTAAATACTTGAGAGCATATGTAACAAGCAAAATCGGGACTACGAAAGAAATAAAATTTCGTTTAGCATCGTGAAACACATGATTATCACAAACTCCTAATCTCGCAATTAATGTAAAGAAAGATGAAAATATACAAATGGTTATTCTCCCTGTAATAATTTATGATTCCGAAGTATGATGTACGACCCGGGCAGATGAACATCAATTGCAAGAATTTGAAAAATAAGGTTTTGAGAAAGATATACAAGCCGAAAGGAGACGAGACGATCGGAGAATGTATAATGAAGAACTTCACAGACTATACGATCAACACGATATTGTCAAAAAAAAAAAAAAAAAAAAAAAAAAAAAAAAAAAAATCATAACGACGAAGATGGGCAAGACATGTAGCTCCTATGAGGGAATAGTGAAGATCACGTTCCACTCTGGTTAGGAAGCTAACCGAACCGTCATTGCGAGAACAATATTAGAAGGTATAATCCAGAGGTACACACTTATGTTGTAAACTGAATTGATGTTACTCAGGATAGAGTCCATAAAGTTGAGAGTTGCATCATAAAAAATGTGAGTTCTGTAAGCGATAGATTTCGTTAATTATAAATAATTCATTAAAATAAATAAAAATAATTTAATAAAACATTACAATTTCTACTATTAAAAATCTACCAATTACAGCTCTTCCATGCGATAATCCTTTCTTAATTTCTTTACTTACTGGTTTTGGTTGAATATATCTGGTGTAGTAAAAAGTAATCCATTATTTTGCCAATAGATGGCTTCAGTGATCTGTATCTCGCGTTCTATAAGTCCGATCGGGTTCAACGAGATGGCGTTCAAACGATGAGATTGCGTACTACAAACACTGTTCAGATAGTTGTGATGAGTTGACTCAGTGTTGTGTGAGCGCGCGTCAAAATGGACACTAGCAAAGAGAAAATACGCTATATTTTACAGTTTTTCTTCGATAAAGGCGAAAACGTAAGCCAGGCGGCTGCAAATGTGAATAGTGTTTATGGTCCTGATACTGTAACAGCCAATCACGCGCAATTTTGGTTTCGTCGATTCCGTGCCGGTAATTTTGACGTCAAAGATGTACCACTCACTGGAAGGCCACGTGTCGAAAATGTCGATAAAATCATGGACATTGTCGCGTCCGACCGTCATGTAAGCACTGTTTCGATTGCCCAGGAGCTAAACATTGCACAAAAACCGTGTGGAACCATTTGCATAAGGCTGGATACGAAAAGAAGCTTGATGTATGGGTGCCACACGAGTTAACGCAAAAGAACCTCATGGACCGAATTTCCATCTGCGAATCGCTGCTGAATCGCAACAAAAGCGACCCATTTCTGAAGCGGTTGGTGACTGGTGATGAAAAGTGAATCACTTACGACAACATCACGCGAAAACGGTCGTGGTCGAAGCGCGGTGCGCCGGCGCAAACGGTGCCCAAGCCAGGATTGACTGCCAGGAAGGTTTTGCTGCGTGTTTGGTGGGATTGGCAGAGAATTATCTACTATGAGCTGCTCCCCTACGGCCAAACCCTTAACTCGGAATTATACTGTCAACAATTGGACCGTCTGAAGGCAGCAATCGCCCAGAAGCGCCCAGCTTTGGCCAATAGGAGAGGCATTGTGTTCCACCAGGACAACGCCAGGCCGCACTCATCGATAGTGACTCGCCAGAAGCTCCGGGAGCTTATTTGGGAGGTTCTTATGCATCCACCTTATAGTCCGGACCTGGCACCGAGTGATTACCATCTGTTCCTGTCCATGGCGAACACGTTTGCCGGTGCAAAATTCGCGTCAAGAGAGGCTTGTGAACATCGACTGTCTCAATTTTTTGCCAATAGGGACAAGGGCTTCTATGAGAGAGGCATCATAATATTACCTTCCAAATGGCAACACGTTATCGAACAAAACGGCGCATATGTGACCTAAATCGGATCATTCTAACTATGGTAAGTCAAGCCTTCAATGTCATGCAAAAATAATGGATTACTTTTTACTACACCAGATACATTGAGTACCTATATTGAGTTCTACTTCAGTTTGCTGCGGTAGCTTGGTGTTGTTTAACCAGAACGCTTGTTACTGTTCGGCACAATCCCTGTAATTCAATTTCCATTTTCAGTCACTATTCTTTTACTGCGATGAAGTGCTGTCATGCTTTGTATGGATCTATAGCTTGAAGATTGTGTGTTTTAGGAAGCAAGGTCAAGGGATTTTTGACCCGGAATTTTAACTTGTACATCGTTGAAACTGTTAGGAAAGTGCTTTAAAATATTCAGTAATGTTTCAGATGTTAGTTCAGTATTTGTAGTAACCATGAAAAAACACTTTCTGTGGTATTGTAAGTTCTCAATTTTCAGTTCATGTTATGTTGGCACATGCGCAGAAAAAGAAAACTTTTCCATCGCAACCAAACATGTAATTCTGGTCAAATGTTTGCTGCCGCCAGTTTGATCACGCACTGTAGCAGAAATGGGAGATATTCACGGTGAATGAGAATTGCTATCCCTAATCAACAAATAGAAAATGTTATTAAAACATAGCGTAAGTCGTGAGAGTTACTTTGAGTTCGGGCAACGTATTTTTGACCCTCTCTACTGTTTTCATCTAATGCTTTATCAATGTCAATTTAGTCCAGTTAGTATGACGCTTGCACTCTAACTGAACAACCCATGTTAAAATCTTGCTTTAGGCTCTTTTTTCTTTTGTTTCCAGCATTCCTGAAAACTGAATGATGGTTATTCCTTTATTAGAAAATTACTGGAAATTTCCAGGTAGTTATGATTACTAGGCTTCTTCAAGGAGTGTTGTCCCATTAATATCTGATTATAACTGAACAAAAAGATGTGGACAAAGCTCGGGAGGTGATTCCTGAGATCAAAACAAGAAACATGTGCCTACGTCCTACGAACATCAGAAAAGGTGTACTGTACGTAGTTTTGTAAACAGAGGTGTCTCAATGAGCAGGATCAGTCTCGTAGTTGATGATATAGTCACATGACAGAAAAGATACGTGCCTCGGATGCAAGTTTCACTCGTAATAAGTAATAACTATGACGAATACTCACAAAGCAACTGGCTGAAAAGAAAGAAGGACAACGAACACACAGGTCATGGGCGACGTCATGCGAGACACGTGGAGCACGAATGGTGAGCTGTAAAGTAAATATGGCCAAAACTGCATACTTCGCTCACAGTACGAGTAATTTTGTACCCAACGAACGCACAACACAAAAATAGCTTACTTATCTTTAGTCGAGTCACACTAGATGTTCGAAATGTCCCCCATAGCTTTCAATGCAAGCGGTCACACACCGCATCAGGACAGAATAGACACTACTCAGGATATGCATGATCCTGGGGAGAGAGAGCTGACGAACAAAGAAACGAAGAAAATTGCATCTGACACCAGAACTTTGTTCCTTGTACAGGGAACTAGACTATAACCTGTCGAAACTTGAGGAGACCAACACTCTGACGGCTGCACTGAGAGTCATCATAAGGAACATACACCCACAAGGTAAAAGCATCACCTTCCCGATAATTGAAGAGGTAGACAGAATCAATCTAAAATCAGATGCAATTACGTCAGACCCAGGTGACCTGCTCAAGTTGGTATATAAGATTTTTGAAAGAATAAACGAGACCTTCCGACCGAATAGCGTCTATCGGCAGTTTGTCATGGCAAATGGGTGGATAGCCTTCAATCCAGGAGAAAATTTTCCTGCATGCCACGTCTACACTAGACAACCATAAATCATGATTAATATTATTCAGCTAAACGCGGATAGATCCAAACTAGCATGCGCCGAGCTGAGACATCTATGTGAAGAGGAGAAGGGAAGACTGCAGGGATGCCTACAGGAACCATACACCAGGAAGGGAAGACTGCAGGGATTTCCGGTCGATGTCGTGGCGGTGCTGCCAAGGGAGGAAAATCCTATGGTTGCAACGCTGATATTCAATAAGATTATAGAAACACTAGAGCATGCCCAATACTCGGACAGGTGGGTCTAGTGTCTAGAGATAACCAATAAAAAGAGAAAGTTGACAGTGATCAATATTTACTATCAGTTCTCTCTTCCGACCGAGATGTTTGTAATGAGATTGGAGAATATTCTGAATGCTTTTAATAATAAGGATATACTGATTGTGGGGGGTCTGAATGCAAAGTCCCCGCTGTGGCACTGCCCCGGATCTGACGGTAAAGGGAAATGTTCGAAGAGCTGATCCAACAGTTTAATTTAAACATCCACAATAGAGAAGGACAACCTCCGACATTTCGGGGCAGGGCTGGGGCGGGGTCTAATATCGATGTAACCACGTCCAGGGGAAACGTATATAATGACTTAACGGGTTGGAGAGTCGTGGAACATGCAACAACGAGTGCCCATAACGCCATCGGATTTAACATAAATCTAAAACAAGAAGATCATGAAGAGGATCAAGAAGACAAAACAGTATTTAAATATAATGTAAAAAATAAACTGGAAAAATTAATAACAAACTAAACTTACCACAGATCGATAGAAACTGTAATATTGATAACTTAACGGAGGAACTAGAGGTGGCCACAAAAAAAGCTATCGAAGAAGCCATCGCAAATAAAAAAGGTGGAACTAAAAAGAAAAAGCACGTATTGGACAGCGGCATTAGTTAAGCTAAAAAGAAAAACAAAAGCAGCTAGAAGAAGTTACAGAGCGGCTGGAGACCACGAGTTGAGGCAAAGTAGGCTAAACAAGTATAGGGAAATCAAACAACAATTCGAGAATGAGCTACGCGAACACAAAAAAAGAACCTGGAACAAATTCGTAGAAGATAATCTTAGTCTGGACCCATGGGGAACACCATACAGAATTGTGATGAGTAAAATAAAAACGAAGGGCACCGTAAACACCTTGAAAGCCGATAATGGGCAGTATACCACCAGCTGGAAAGATACGAAAAGACAAGAAGAGTTCCAAAATTAGGAACAAAGACCAGGAGAACATTCTAGACGCCTGGTCTAAAGTCCGTCCCGCACCACCCGAAGTCAAAACTGAGGGAACAAAGGAGCTTCTCGGACTGTCGGAACTCATTTTGTGCAAAGAATGCATAGAGACAGGGGTGGAAGGTGGGCCCCTAAAATGAAAAAAAAATGTATTGTTTCTAGGCTTCCTACACTAAATTTCCTTATTTCTGGCCTTTGGCGATACTTGAAATACTCTGTACTTTCATATAATCGAATTTCTTCAGAAAGCTTAGGATTATGTCAAGTGGGCTATTTTGAATTACCATCATGTTAAGATTTATTCTGTTTCTCTCAGTTACCTGGACATCAATACTGATTCTTTCTCCTATCTTGATGCGCTTCCCATCAACCGAATTATGCTTTATTTTCTCTGATCCTATAATACCTAATGTAGCAGATTTATACTTTAATTATTTTTTTTAAATGACTTCTTCATTAATGAGTAACTGCATCCAGTATCGAACAAGGCGACTGTTGGAATGTCACCAACCTCAACTTGAATCAAGAGTAATTTATCTGCCGGTCCTAGAACATAAACATATTCAAAGGCAGAGTATATGGCATGTTCGGACCGATCACTTAATTCTCTTGCCTGGATCTCATCCTCACTGGATGTATTCCTCGTTTTTCCATAGGTTGGACTGGATCTGCTCCGTTACTAGCTCTTCTATTTTGGTCCTGGTTCCTATTGTACCACCTTCCATTTCCATTCCTATAGTAGTTTTACCTCCTGAACCTCTGGTTACAATTTCTATTCTTCTTCTTCTTCTTCTTCTTCTTCTTCTTCTTCTTCTTCTTCTTCTTCGTATTATTATTATTATTTCCTCCTTTCTTAAAGTTTGGCTTGAGTTGCTACTCTTGGTCATTTTAATTACCTAAATTGTTGGATCTATTTCCACATTGTTTCTCTTGGTTCTGACGCCATCTTATTTTCCTAAAAATTCTAGCAAGCCTTCAGATGTACTATAGCTCATATAAGCTAACAACCGCTGTAGGTCATATGGGATTGTGCTCACAGATTCCATAAATAACTCCTCATTCGTTATATTCGGATCCACACGGGTTATTTTCTTGATGTGTCACTTCTTGCTCCAAACTGTCAATCATTATAGTTTGTCTAATCACTCTTTTCTTGGCTTCTATGCTCTCTCTGCTTTCATATTTTCCCATAAATTTGTAGCATAAATCTCTAAAGGTACTAATCTCGTCCTTTAATAGGTGGAACCATCCTTAGGCACTGCCAACCATCACTCTTCCCAAGGTGTACAGGCGATCCTCCTCTCCAATACCCAGAGTCTTCAGAGTCTTGAAATAATGGGTTTATTCTTCCAAGTACTTTGTGGGACTCTCGAGATTTACCTTGTCTCTCCATTTTGGAATCTAGTTAATGTCCTCTATCCTAACTTCACGGATCATCTTCCTACTTCCCAGCATATTCATAAGTTTTTAAACGAAATTTGTCTGGTGCTTTTTCTCAGGAATCACGCTGTTAGCCTCTGATTCATTGAATCGACCTGGAGAGTTATAAGTTTTAGGGAAGGTTTCCACTCTCCTGGTATTGTCTAGCTTTGTTTTTTACTTAGTTGTTACTTTCTTACAATAATCTCTTATGTCACGTTTGAAGGCATCTCCTACACTATCTTTTATTTCATTTATTTCTTTAGCATTCCTTTCTGAATTGCTTTCCGTCTTCTGCTCTACGTGTTGTATTTTCTTCTTTACTTCTATCTCAATTGTCTTTTCCAATATTCTTGGGTTCCCTTTTACATATGTTTGTAAGCGTTGCATGTCAGCGATATTCTTGTCCACATCAACCTCGACTGCTGCAAACCTGTTATTGATATCTTCAATGTGGGTGGTTCATTATTCTTCGTTGAGAGTTTTAGTGCTTAACTTCAATTCCCTAAAGCCAGACTGACATTATTTTCGGTATCCATCCACTTTTCTTTCAATGTCCATTTTTAGTCCTTCAAACCTCTGTTCTTGTGTCCTCCTTCAAATCAGAGAATATTTCATCTAATGTTTAATCTTAGTTATAAAATGTCTCGTCCAGGTCATCAATTTTCTTATCTAGGTTGCTAAACTTCTGGTCTTGGTCTGTTTTTAGGTCCTGGAACTTTTGGTTTTGATCCGTTTTTAAGTCCTGGAACTTTTCCAATAAATCTTTCGTTAGGGAGATGCTGACATCTTCATCTTTCTTGGTAGCTTCCCCTTCCTTCTGTCCTAGTTCGATTCCAGTCTCTGTTGCTTCCGGTTCTGTTGGTTTCGTCATTCCAGCCTCTTCAAACCGCAAGAACTAGTATGTCTCACCTAAAATACTCACTTTTAGTTGTCAATACACAGGCTAAACGGTTGGAGCTAGAAAAAACGAAATTTGGTATGAAGGTACATCGTAAGTAGTAGATTAAGCAAATGTTACAAAATTTTGAAAACATCGCCATCTTGGATCCAAAATGGCCGCAAACCCATTGTTGTATAGAATACACAGCCTATAAACAGCTGGAGCTAGAAAAACGAAATTTGATATGACGGTACACCATCACTAGTATTTTACGAAAATATTATAAAATGTTTCCAAAGACGCCATGGTAGATCCAAAATTATTTTCTACGCCTTTTGAGCTAGAGACACGAAATTTGGCATAAAGGTGTATTATCAATTGTAGATTAAGAAACTATTACAAAATTTTGAAAATGTCGCCATCTTGGATCCAAAATGGCCGCCAAACTAATTGCTGTATAGAATACACAGCCTAAATGGCCGGACAGAAAAACGAAATTTTGTATGGCGGTACATCACTAATAGGTTACGAAAATATTACAAAATGTCTCCAAAGACGACATCGTGGATTCAAAATGGCGGACTCCAAAAATTCATTACATAATTTCAGCCTACTAAGAGTTATCCCATTCACTTTCAATAAAAAAGAACGCCCTTTTCCCGGTGACAGGCTTAACTGGTTTTCTCGTTTATTTATACGGGCACTGCTTCTTGTTGGTGCCATCTCACCCAACGCTATTGGTCTGAGTACTATCTCAGGGCTTATATCTCTATTCTCGTCACTCTCTATCCTGAATATCAGATTCACACGCGAATAGTCTTAAAATTTTATTTGAACTGGATTTTTTGTGGAACTTGAAATCTCCTGGAATACAATTTCTGCTTGAATTCTATTCAAAAATCCACTCGAAAATCGAGCCCTTAAGCTGGGCGCCAATATATCCTAATATGTAACGACCGCGAGTACCCCCCAGATGATTCTATATAGTTGAGATCACTAATGCTCCGACTAAGGCGTGGGATTTGGTATATTAAACCTCAAAGGCAATTAAGATTAGTAAAGGCTAATTCACATATACAGTGCCGTACTCATGCCGTGTCGTGGTACATGAAGTTTCGTTTCAGACTGAGATTGAAAATGCATTGAGTTGTCTTTTTTAATTCACACATACAGTGCCGTGCCAGGTCCTTTCTACAGTAGAAGCCTTTTAACACTCTACAGTCTACTGTAACATTGCCCAGACTGCTGACTGCGCGGGTATCATGGCGTGTATTTAAAATAACTGTGTAGGAGGTACGTTCAAATTATCGCTGATATTTTTGTTTTTTAAAGGTTGGTCGAATGATGTTGAAGACTTAAGTAAAAGAGGATCAATTGGAGGTACGTAATATATTAAAAAAGTATAAATAAGCTTTGATATTTATAATGAAATGAGCTATGAAAGACGACCATGTGTTAGCCCTATAATTTCTCTCTGATGCAGAAATATGTTCTCGGATATATTTTTCTTGTAAAGTTGGATATGTAGAACTATGATCAATTAAACCTACTATTTACATAGGTAGCTTTAATGTTTTGATGGTTATGTCTGTAAATTTACGAGGAGCATTCATAAGAGTAACAAATAACTTTATACGCTTTGTACAAAGGGCTGAATTAAATTTGCATGTCCTGAATGTAAGAAATATTAAACTATTATGAGCCGAGAAATTTACACGAAGTGACACGAAAGTGACCAGAAACAAATTCTCCAGTCTGTGGTTGATTGTTGTTGAGCAAGGCTGTGTGTCAAAAATGAATGAAGAGCAATTGATAATGTTGGTACAAGAGTACGAATGCTTACACAGCTTACAACACAAACACTATGATAATAATTTTGTGAAAGATAATATGTGGACCGATATAGGCATAAAAAACTGAACTGTAACGGCCGTAGTGTAAGTTATACCGAGCGACCGTAGTTCACTTAGTAGTGTCAGTTAAACAAACAGAAGGTACTGGGAACGACCCCAGCGGCCGACCATTTTAGCTAAGTGTTTTCCAGGGTTTTTCCTGTCACACCAGGCCAGGCTTGTAACCAAGGTGGGGCCAGTACAGGCGGCGCCCGTCCTGAAAGAAGTTTTACCCGTACTAGCGAGTTCGTTCTTAATGCTGACACATAACATTTCCCTCAGCAAGCATGGATTGACAGTCAGGATTAATAATAATTATGGGATTTTGTAGCGAAATAAAGTTTGCGTTGAAGTCGATATACTATTATCGACTAGGGCTCGGAACTTGATGACTTTATATGACCTTTCAAATGTAAAAAGGTGAGCTATATTTTTTCCGTTTTTCGATCATGTGAAGTGGGCAGTAAACTAAGTTAGTTTTTATCTAGATTCATAAATTTTAATTAAGATTTGTTTTTAGATTAACTCGTATTATGAACATTTTGCTGGCTTCTCTAATATAAGAATCTTTCCTAATGGGGAAAAGTCAATGACTCAAAACATTTCCAGATTCTAAAATACAGAAGGGTAATATTTGTTTTTATAGGTGACACTAATTAAGAAATACTATTTTCCACACCCACACAGATTGAAATTACAGCACACCACCATAGTGAATCATAAATTTTCAAATGAAGAGGATCATCGATTGTAAGCAAGAACATTTTGATATTTGGAGAAACTTCTCTACACATCCACAGATGTCGAGAGGAGATAGTTAAGGTGTAGTAAGTCTCCACGTAAAAGATGTTCTTGCAAAATACTTAAGATCTTTAGTATAGTTAGGTAACCTTCATTGTTCTCTAAAATTCGTCTCAGTTTCTCAGTTATACGAGGCGTGTCCGGAAAGTAAGTACCGTTTTGAAAAGACAAATAAATACTAAAACAGTTTTGTTCAGGCCAAACTTATTTTTACATGAAAGAGCACACCTTAAACTATTTTTCGACATAATTTCCACCAATGTTCAAACGCTTGTCATAGCGGGTGACCAACTTGTCCAAACCTTCCTCAAAGAAACATCCCGCAAGTAAAGACAACCATAACGTGGGGTGACATGGTGTACCCACATTTCGTCACTTGCCATGATTTGGTTTAACAAGTCCTCTCCTTCATTACTGTAACGGGTAAGAAATGTCACAGCACTGCCAAGTCGTTTGGTTTTGTGGACGTCTGTGAGCATTTTCGGAACCCAGCGGAACACTGTTTGCGATAACCTAAGCGGTCGGTAACAATCTCATGCAAAACAGTTCTCGAATCTTGAGGAAACTCATCTGAAAGCATTGTCATTCTGCACCGTCTATTCTCACGCATTTCCTCACCAACACATCATTCACAACAGAAGGCCGCCCCGACACTAGCGGGATGTCTCGTTGAGGAAGGTTTGGACAAGTTGGTCACTTACTCTAACAAGTGTTTGAACATTGGTGGAAACTATGTCAAAAAATAGTTTAAGGTATGCTCTTTCATGTAAAAATAAATTTCCCTGGAACAAAACTGTTTTAGTTTTGTTTGTTTTCAAAACGATACTTACTTTCTGGACACGCCTCGTAATTTGTCCAATATTTCCTCCACATTCCTGAAGATGTTCCACCCGTCCTTATTTTATATAAAACTGAGGGCCTTTCATTCACCTCGTTTTTCCAGTAAAGTTATTGTCATATTGTGATTGCAAGTATAGAAAAGTTGCTCCTATATAAACTAGACATCCTTCCTAAATCAGACTTACCCATGAAATCTTGCGAAATCACGATAGCAGTTGAAGCATTTCTATTAAAACTGTTCAGAACTGATTTCACCACGTCAGTTATCAAAGTTTTGTGGATCTCGCTCAAGTTCTTCGCGGCAGTTTATCAATCGTTTCCAGATATTTATAGAGTGGAAAAAAGAACAAGAAACAAAGACAATTTCAGTACAGAGAGAGAATTTCTTTTTAAGCTTTCAGCTGGAAAGAATGTTTCATTTACCTTTCCAGTGACCTAACCTAACACCTAGCACCTCTTTGCTCCAGCATCAATATTACAATTCTAAGTATGCTTGTTTGCTTTGTTTCTTGCATATGTGTAAGTGTGAAATATTTAAGCAATTACACGAAGCGAAAAATGTTTTAAATATGAATAAATCTTTTAAAAATGTAAACAAAAATCAACTTAAAAACGAGAAAATGGCCAATAAACCGAAAAACCGCAAAAATACAAATTAGAAATAATGTTATGACATTTCCTCAAGTTCCGAGTTCTAATCATTGCAATTCCTAAATGAATTTAAGGGCATAATTCAAAGCAAATGAGAGACCTCTGTGTTTAGAAATGTCGCCAACTATCGCTTCAGTTCAGTGTCGCGAACTACTGTAAATTATGCGATAAATTGTATTTTGATTTGGGTGTAGAGCAACTGTAGAATACTCATCCTTCTATATACATTGATTAACATCGTTGCGTATTGCTCTAGCCTAGCCAGCACCATTTTCATAGTTCATTTAGTGTTTCTCTGTGGGATGAAGAGAGAAAAATTGTTAGTTTGGAGACCGGGTGGATATGTCGTTTATGAAGTTGCACCTGGGGGAATGTGAACGAGTTACTGTGAAGGTAATGTGATCTCTACCAGCATGGATACACGTTTATTTATGAGCAGGTATCCTCGACTGTGGAAAGTGTAAATTCTAAATTGTTCAAAGTGAACAAGTACGCAACCACAATTTTGGTTTGGGGGCGCAGGGGGGGGGGGGCAAGTATCGGTGTCATTGATGGATATGGATATATATATATATACGCAGATCCAGAATTTGGCTAAAGGTCATATGTGCCATTTTATCTAGTGAAAACTTCGATCAGGTCTCATTTTATCCAGTGTAAATTTGGTAATCAAAGGTGGCGATTGCTCTTTAAGCCCCTTGGATCTGCGCCTGTATATACTGTATATACCGGTATATATATTAATGACAATATGGATATTGTTATGTTAGGAATCGCAGTATTTCATTTCGATAGTTATTTTACAACCAAGCCAAGTCTCTCTTACATGTTATTGCTCTCTGGTTGTCGTCGCCTTCCTATTTCGTCTGTAAACTATGTGCAAGACTACGTATTCTTAGGATTGTTAGGATTTCTGTCTACGACTCTGCTAGAAACGTCACCATCAACTGTGAATGGCATCGGCCAATTCAGCACCTCCTGATCCATGGAAAGACCCATGCGGAAGTATGACAAGACAGGTTTCGAAGGAGCAAAACGTCAACAAGAGACAACATTCGATATTCAGTGTTCGTACTAAAAACATAATTCAATTCGTCTATCTTGAAAAGTGCTATTTGAAGAGCGTCTTGGCCAACTATAGGACTTCTTCTTGGCCGTGTCATCTGACGAAGTTCACTAAGTTTCGTCTGCCACCTAGAGATTGGACATTGAATCTTAGCTGCTAAGATATTTGGATTTTGGCTTGGTTGTTAGCAGTTCATTTGGTAAGTGGCAATGGACTTTGCACATATTGTGGTTATATCTTAGCCCGTGATCCATTATCCTAGATTATAGGAATTTCTTCCCCTCTTAATTTAGTAAAAGTTTAATTTTCTATAGTAGCGAGTTTCTATCCTCTAAGCTACAATTCTCTGAAACTTTATGTCTCTCTCTCAAAGAGGACCCAAAGTCAAGGTGGTGGTACATGATGGTCTTTCCACATGTACCATATAAAGTCAAGATGGTGGTCTTTCCACAGGCACCATCTAAAAGCAAAGATGGTGCAAATGTTGGTTTTTTAGGTCCCTGTCCCCCTTGCTAGTGTTTTCTAGATCTCCACATAAGCAAAGATGATGGGGAAGCGTTTTTGATCTCTATTACCAGTCTAATTTTTCAGTTACTCTCGCTGTTCTTTTTGTGTGCTGCACCTACAGTCAAGATGGTGCTAATGTTACTCCTGTTATCCCTGTTTTTACTCGTTATCGTTTTATATAGGCTTCCCCTGAAATCAAAATAGTGAAGATGGCCTTTGTTCCCCCCATCACTGGTTATTTCTGTCCCCTTTCCCCCTACTCTAAGGGGCTCCAAAGGTCCTAATTGGCAATGTCTCTCATATACATGGACAGAAATTTGCACGACATGAAAGGGTGGATAAGTAATTCAGTCCCCCAAGACAGGGTATTAGAGTAATTTTTTCCTGGTAATTTCCTTGTTTATTTGATGTTTAGAAATTACCAGGTTTGTGCATTTTTTTAAAGATCACTAAGGTACGGGAATCTAGCTGGTGCATTCTGTCATACGAATCAGTCACGTTACCTTTAAAGCTCTTTGATTCTGTGGAAAATTAATGCAATTCCTTTCTACGATTGTGTTTCTGCTTGGCTAAAGAATTGTCCTTCTTCAGTTTCAATAAGAGTGCAGTACAGAGTATAAGCAATGTCTCTTTCATCTGTTGCTGATATCGCAGGTTCAAAGGTTGTTGTTCCTCTTGTATCACAGTTGTTAAAAGTGGCATGCGACAAATACGCGTATGATAACTGTTTGGATGTTAGTAAAGCTTTGTTTCATATAGGCTCTTCTCCCCCCCCCCTCTCCTCCCTTCATGTTTCTAAGAGGTTATTGGATTCTTTCAAGTTCCGTTGTCAAGAATGCTAACCATATGTTCTTAAGTACAAATCTAGTTTAGAATATCCTTCGAAGTGTTTCCTACCAGAATTCTTCCTACTCAATGTTTCTCTTTTAAGTAAAAGTATACTGTTTTTTCTTACTAACTGTATTTTGGTTCCCCAAATTTTCGAAATTTTTTCAGTGTCATTTTTCTTCTCCTGTCTACCCATTAGGTTCCTAGTTGCAGCAATTGTCATTTGTTTCTGGAATTTTGATGTAACATAGGAATGAATTTTAGTTGCATTTCCTGACCCGCAGTTTTGAAGGGCAATGGTCTGTCTTGAAGACACCTTCCCAGCGGTGTGATTGCGTATTTTTTGTGTTGTACGACTGGAACTTCTGTGTTTTGTTTTTGTTGTCTCTTCCACTTTGTGTTGCCTCTGGCAAATGTTCTAGATACGAAAGATTCGGTTCATTTTTCTTAGACACTGCAGGGTGCGGTTTGCTGAGTGTGTGATCTCAGCGGTCGATTGATCATTGGAAAATTTGTAGTTTACTTTCTTGCCTTGATCATCGTCGGTTTTGTGTAACTATTTGCTAGAAGAGAAAGTCTTCGTAACAAATAGCTGTCCTTGGAAGAGAATGTGTTTGGGCTATGTTGAGGTTTGTCAAGTAGCCTTTGTTTGTGTCTGTGTCTCGGAGATTTCTATGAATGTTCGATATTGCAGGTTATTGTGAATTGGCTTAGAGAATTATCTCGAGCACGTGTATGTCCTATTTGTATTTCGTTTGTTTGTGGACTAGTTTTTCGTCATGATTTGTGTCCTGTCGAATACTAGGTGTGTATTAGGGTCGTAGAGACGCTCTATCCCTAGTTTTAAGGTGTTTTCTCTGCATTGTATTTCCTTTGTGTTGGTTTAATTTTTATGCACACCTTTTTGAAAATTTTGAATTTCATCAAAATCGGTGCTACTGGTCCAGGATGGAAAAATTATGGTCGGCTCATTTCAGTTTTTTTTTCTTGTCTTTCATTTTTCATATTTGTTTGATGAAATTGGCTGTTAAGCAGTTCGGATTGTTACTATCCATTTGTGTCTTCCTCTCCCCCTGTTATTTCGGCTCACTTCATATTTCCTTTCGTTTTCAGTTAGTAGGTAACTATGTTTTGCTGAATTTTTCTTTTGTTGTTGTATACATAGGAAAATTGGAGTTCGGACATTAATTTTTTTCTCTCGATCAAGTTCATGTCTTGTATCATTTTACAGTTACTAAGAATTGATTTAAGAATTTCTCTCGTCGATGTTTGTTTTCAATTATTCATGTTCTTGTGCTGATGTTCATGACAGTTGTTTTCTTTAAAAGTTAATAAACCTTGCGTTATCCTAGTTTATTGGCTCCGTGCACTGACCTATATGTATTTACATAATCAGTCTTGTTCAGTACTGTTTATGTTTATTGTTATAGGTCGTTGAGATACTTTCGTTTTTATTGTTGTTTATTGTTTCGTCTGGCCAGATATTTGTGTATTTGCTATGTTTAAGGTTCAACTACGGTTTGATTTGTTACAAATTTGGTAATTTTTTGTTGACATTTTCATAGTTGAACTTTTGAGGATGTCGGACTTTCTTGAAGTTTTCCAAAAATATCCTATCGTTCCTTTTAGTATCTCAATCGTTTGTTTTTCATTTGTATTTGCTGGATAAACAACTGTAGTGTTTCATGTAGTTCTTTACCAGGGCTTCCTTGTATTTAGTTTTTATGTCCGAATTTTGTGATTCCAATTTTTTTTTCGCGAGCTTAGTTACCCTGAATTTTGATTTTGGAGTTTTGAGGATTTTAATTCTTGGATACATTTCAATTCTAGTTTTCACAAGGTTTTGATTTTTGAATTCGAATTCTTGTTTCAATTTTCGATTTTTTAAACATTTTAGAGTTGTTAAAGTTTTTCACATATATTTTGATGTGACTTGGGCGAGACTCAGCGAAAAGAGAGCAAACAAAGTCTCAGTGAGGTCAATGGACTATTCTGAAGAGATTAGTCCCCTCCGTCCCCCCGACTTCGAACAAGCCATATCAATTATCTGATTGGCAGAAGTTCATTCGCTACAATCAAAGTAAGTTTATTCTAGTGGATTAAATGGGAACGATGGAGTCATTTCCTTTTATTCTTCTCTGTATTGGTGAGAATAATAAAACATTTTAAAAATATATATGTATATTATTATTTTTTGAACACTAGACTACTTTTTTCCTTTGGCTTCCTTGTGCATAACAATGCTATGAGGAATCAAAGAAACCACATTCTTGATTTATGAAAAAAAAAAATGAAACGGAAATAAACATTGGTTGAAAATATATTTTTTTTTTCAAACGCTCTCAACTATATATATTACAGTTGAGTTCTCTCAACTATATATATTACTCTCAACTATATATATTACAAATTACTACAACAATTGTTTAAATTTGCATGAATGAAAACATGTATAACAAAAATTCAAAGCTGTTTTAGCGTTTAATGTTGAGGCTCAGAAGTAACATGTATCCTATGTTTGCCCCCTCTTACCCCCCGCAAAATTGATGGCTGACCAGAGTTGCGCCACTGCGCTGCGTTATACAATAAACAGTAGCATTACGCCACCAACAACAAGTAAGAACAACGAAGATTTTGATTTTGAAACAACGGCGAGGCAATAAAGCAATCAGTGCTGAAAGAATTTCCGAAACCAATAAGATTTGTTTTCGTGCTATTCCCTATAAATAGTTTAAATGGCTTTCTCGTAGGGAATGTGGCATCTTGTTATGCCTGTTTGAATTTTAAAACTTTTAGTTCAAAACATCAACATAAAATGGTTATCGAAACTGGAACAATGTTCCTTCCAGTCTAGAGTAGACTGTGGTTGTGCAATTCCATATTGAAGTCATAAAAATGTGAAAAGAGATAGAAATTCGGACTTTCTGCATGCTCATCTGTCCCAACAATTGTTAATGAAAATATACTGGAAAATCGAGTATGTGTGAAATTCTATATCAAACTGCACAAAACTTTCACAGAGTCCGTCGATATGTTGAATTATAACTATGGTGAGGAATATTTGAGTCGAACACAATGTTTGGAATAGTACAGATGTTTGTTCTAATAGTGCAGAACCTCTACCGAGAACAATGTGAAATCCGGATTGGCGTCCACATCATCGACATCGATCACGTAGAAAGGGTGAGAGAAAACATCCATCCAAACCCTCGTCTCACAGTACGTGAAGCTACTGAACTAAACGAAACATCAATAAGGCTCATGTCACATACTTTCGACAGTAAAACTGCAGAACCCCACGTCTGTTAACAGCCGAAGAAAAGGAGGACAGTGCGAGGACCTGTGGAATTGTTACACCGAGAGAATGTTGACTCAAATTCCCTAAAGCTTGTGATCACTGGTGTTGAAACGTGGGTGTATAGGTACGATGGAAACGAAGGTCCAATCATCACGATGGATCGGACAATCCTCATCACGGTCCAAAAAAAGCACGAATGAGGACTGGCAGGGGATCGTCCATTCGAAGTTTGTGCAGTGTCGTTTCACAATGAATATGGCATTCTACGTTGAAGTCATGCAACGTTTACAAGAAAACGTGCGGCGCAAGAAGCAAGAAATGTGTCAGTTTTGATAAAGCGTTAGACACCTGTGTCATTCCTAAATCGGCATATTTCATTGATTTGGCACTAACCGACTTGTGCCTCTTCCCCAAGTTGAAATCAACCCTCAAAGTCTGCATATTCCAGTCTCCAGACCATAGAGGAAATGCAGGAGAAAAGACTAGAGGACCTCGAGGTCATTCCAAAACTGAAGTTCCGTCAGGCATTTGAGAACATGAAGAAACACTGGGAGGACAGAGTGGAAAGGGGTGTTTTGAAGGAGACAAGTTGGGCTAAGTTGTGAGTATTACAATTTCTCTATCTTGGTTTCTTAATACAGCCCTTGTATTAAGAGTTGCGAAACGACCAGACTTGGTAGAGAGAACATTGCAGAGTGTGGAAATAAAAACAGTGATGCTTTCCTTACAGTTTGGTTCCTACCTTGTTTGTGCAAAGCAATTATTAGAACTTCTACATCAAGCTGATGGAATTTTGACTCCTAAATTTAGTCTACGAGCTGGAATTCAAGGGAGCAGAACTGATATATCTACAGTTCATTCTATGATAAATTACACTAAGTGCGAGTCAAAGCTCAACAAAACATGCTTGATGAAAAGAAAGACGAGGATAGGGTAACAGCCAAACATTAAGAATAGAAACAATGAAAGGAAAATGTAAAAGTATGAAATATTTTATTAGTATGGAGAAGATTCCTCTTGGTTACTGACAACATGTAAGTGGAAGGGAAATACATAAGATATAGTTTATAATTAAAAAAAATCTTTTTACATTACATTTTCGTAGTTTATACTCAAACAGAAACGGATGTATTACATTTCTGAACTAATAGTATGTTCATTTACTAATTTTTGCTGCGTAAAGATATAGGTTAATTGGAAAAGCCAGATATATATTGTTGCCCCACCTGTAAAATTGTTTGCCCGTCCTTACAACTAGTTCTAGCTACGTACCTGCACCAGGCAAATGCTAGGATGGTAGACCTACCTACAAACTAGGACCCGACCGACTACCTCCCAATAATATCTCCCTCATTCTATCCTGGTTTGGTTATAATGCTCACGTTAATGAAGATCAGTATTTTCATTTACTTGTTTCATTTATTATTATATTTCAATAATAAATATTTTTGAAAATATATTTATTCAATAATAATATTGTTAAAAAATAATAAATGATGCAAGTAAATACGGCACGGCATGGGAACGGCACCCTATATGTGAATGGTCGCGGCCATGGCACGGACGAAGCATGGCAGGGGAACGGCATGGGCACAGCACTGTAGCCTATGTGTGAATTAGCTTTAACCTCTACCTAAAGTAGTATGCAATGGCAGTCATCCGATTTTACGAAGTACTGCAGGTCCTAGTTTATCTAACCAAGGTAAAAGGTACAAGGAATAAAACATGAGTATACAATGAACCTTTTATTACAGTTACAACTGCTCTCCTTAGAGCCAAGTAACTGGGCCGAAGTCCAAGAATAAGTGATCCTACATCGAGATACAGCCTCTTTTATACCCTTCTCTTGAGGGGCGTGATGCAGTTTCCGCCAATAGAAATTAGTTCCAATTGTACATATTTGTATTTCCAGAACATATTTAAAATGGTAATTACATTTACAAATACTTAAATTATTTATTTAATTATTTGACATCAAAATATCTGGTACTTGTTGTTGTACTAGTAAAGAGTTCGGGCACTAAAGTTTCCAATGTTCATATGCCACGTAATACGTCTAACCATAGCACACACACACACACACACACACAAACACAATCTTATTGTCATGATGTTTAATTCAAAGTTCTTGAATGTTACAGAATTTGGTATCTTGAAGCTTTACATACAGCAACATTTTCGGCAATAAAATTGAATGAATTGAAATTTAGATTATATTGCAGCTAATATTAACTATTCAAAGATTCCAAAAATGTGAGTTTATAGAATAATTTCGGGGGGGGGGGGACATAGGTGACAAATATTTATATAAAGCGGTGCGACGCGCAAGACGCGAGGGCCGTCACAACAATTAACACCTATCTCAGAATGCAGGTAAACTCGAGTTTCAAATAGGAGAGCAAATAATTGATTAACCTTACCTGCTTTGTCTCCGAACATTGGCATAATATTACTCCATAACATTCTCTGAAGTGTGAACATTGTAGGTATTGAACTAGAATGCGTCAAATGTTCTGTGGAGCATTACATTTGGTATACATGGAGGCGTCGTTATCAATTAACTATGAGTGTCTGTGTCAACTTCCAAATGAGTTACGAACTGATGCAAGTAAGTAACGTACGTACGTACATCAAAGGCTGACTGACACTTTTCTGTAATTTCTTTAGTATTAGCAAGTGCAGGTTTGCTGATATCATGGTCGAGTTCTATTTTTAAATGAATGATTTGAAAACGTTAATGAAATCAACAATAAATATTAAAATTTTTGTGAAATCGAAAGTTCTTCGCACCAACGGATGACATAAGAAAACATTTTATGAGGCTGTAAATGTTAAATAACAACAATTTTCTATCAGGTAATGTTCTGTTTTTTTTTTGACAGATAAAAAATGTGGAATGAGAAAAATTATTATGAGTAAGAATATGTATGCAACTTTAACAGTCACATACCAAGAAGGGGGGGGGGGGGGGGGGGGCGAGCCGGACTCCAGCCTGTTTTTTTTTTTCGTTAATAACCTGTAATTTCCTGAGTTATGACTTGAAACTTGGCTGACATTTGAACTATGTCCTTTCCGGACATAGCCCCATAAAAAAAAAAAAAAATCTTCTCACCAAGTAGAAGGTTTACATATAGTTTAAATTGAATGATCATGAATTACTTAGAATAAACGTTCGTTTTCTCCGTAAAAGCGTATTTTATTTTGTTGTTGTTTATTCAGAGTTCCCGTAGGTGGCAGAAGAGCTATATTTAGTAAATTCTCCTGTGCTAATTTGTCAGGATGGTAACATATATTAGAAGATAACGTAGTTAGATTTCACTCAATAAAATAATTCTTATTTTTTTTTATTTGCGCTGCTCTTCTTGTAACAAATATATCTCCTCCAGACACACGGCCAATGTAGACGATATTGCCATTAGGAAGTATCGAAGAGTTGTTTGCAACGAAAAATGTATTACATTTCCTGAAATAAACAAATTATAAGTATTAATTCATTTGTAAATAATAATTAATTTAGTGTATTTAGCGAGACCTATGCTATTGCAAATTCTACATTCATGTAATGTAAATTGGAGCTATATTTTTTTAACAACCGTCATTATAAAAAAGAGAACAGTGAAAGATCCAGGATTTTCACGAGAGGGGTAGGTGGAACAGACCAGGGATATTATCCCACTACGTAAAAATTTAATATAAATTTCTCTTATTTGACCTCATATCGCTTATTTTTATCATAAAATTTGACACCATTATTCCCAAAAATTAATATTTGTAGATAAAATAGGTTGATTTGGAGAAAAAATGATTTTTTTTTATAAAAGTTGTTGAAATATTTCTATAAGCAAAGCATTTTTCCTCAAAGGGGTGCGTGATCCCCATACCCATCTTTCTGGATTCGCCACAGATAAATAAATTTAGTCGATTTGGAAACAAATCGAAACGTTTTCTTGGATAAATTTTTCAAATAATGCTACTAAAAATGAAGTATTTTCCATTGACTAAGCGCGCGCCCCATGGAAGATATCTTAAAATTCGTATTTTTGCTCTATATCCAGTGGCGTCATTTCAGTTTTTGCTTGAGGGGGCAAGTTCATTTAGGAGAAACCTTATAAGATATATCGTTCAGTCGGGGATTTTGAGCCGGCCGGGTGGATGGCCGAGTGGTCTGCGGCGGTAGGCTATCGGCTCGAATGTCCCGGGTTCGAGTCCCGGAAGTGGCATGGGTGTGGATTTTAACAACTGAAGGCGAATCGTGAGGGGCCGTATTTCTCACTGTTAATTTGATATAGCTAAATACAAGTAACACTCATATTTGAAAAAAAAATATAAATTTTAATAAACATTTTGTAAAGTGTTATTTAGAGCAGATGAAGAGTTCTAATGTATCAAAACGTAACGTTGGTCTCATTTTAGCAATCATTAATAAGATCGTCAATATAAATTTTCTTAACCTCTTTTGACAGGGAAATAATCGAGGAGAGTTGATCATCGAAAATTGATGACCGATGGTAGGTTTTCAGTCTTTTTTGAACAGAAGAAAAAAAAATAATTCGTTAGAGGCAGAGGTGATCGGCAATGTGACAAAAGTTCCCAATGACAAGACAAGAATGAATAGCCGATTAAAGTAGCCTTCTATACTGTGGACATATCATATTGAGTTCAGTGTCTTGAGGTGGACAACACTAAATAATCCGGATTTAAGTCCGGCTGGAGGCAGAAGGCTTATATCCGCCGACACTGAGGCAGGCTAGTAGAAGGAAGACACTCAGTAAATAAGTTCTAATCGAAATTGAAAAAAAAAATCTTAGAGTCTTGTTTGAGTAACAAAAACTCCACAAGAACTCAACCAACTAACTGACGACATTCTGCATGATGTCACAAAATAAATATTGTGGTGGCAAAACTCTTCTAGTGATGTGATCTCACTATCTGAATAAACATTGGATCTACACATCGAAATATACAAAAAAAAAAAAAAAAAATCCAAATTGATTGAACTTGCAAAACTGCGTATACCAGACGGGACGCGCGTAAGCTATAGTGCTGTTACCGCCCATAAAATTCATTTTATCTTATCTTATGGGGAAACCAGAGCAAAGGCAATAACACTGGACTTCCTCTGAACTAACGAAGTTTTCAGCTCTCATGGAGAGGGAAGGCAAAACTTATAAACAAATTTAAAGAAAAGAAAAAAATGCTTATTGCTACCACACTTTTTCAGAAATACCACGCTTTTCAGACAAAGGAAATTCAACTTACAAAGCAGGTAATACCCCACACTCAGAGGCGGCGTTAGGTGAGCGCGGGGCATAGGGCAATAATGACCCCGCGGGGCCAAAGTACAAGTAAAAATTGCTGAGCGCCGAAATGTTACATCTAAAGCCGATAAAGCAGTAAGCAACTTCCCCCTAAATGCTTCCTCTCACTTCTTCCTTTCATTCCTAACCCTAAATTTATTACTAAATATTCTCTTTTTTAATGAACAACGGTTTCTTATGAAAAACAAAATCCGACATAATTTATTTAAAGAAAGTACAATATATTTTAAAAACTGCATTGCTAATTACAAGTGCTTCTTTATTCATTTCCATTTCACATTACATTTCGCATGGAAACTATACAAACTAGTTTATTTGTAAACTTTTTTTTTTACAAATCAACTTTTATGTCATTGAGTAAGAAAAATATCAACTCGGAACGCGGGGCCTCCCTAAGCGCGGGGCCTGGGGTGGTTGCCCCAGTTGCCATCCCCAAACGCCGCCTCTGCCCACACTAACTCACCTTCGGAAGTGAAATGTTCTCAAACCTAAACAAAAACTAGAACTTAAAACTCCCTTACAAATTAATATAAAGAAAACGCTCTAATCGGATCTACTTGGTAATTCTGACACCCGCTACATATAAGCCCTGCTCTGAGGTATGAATCAAAGACTCCCCAGCAATATATATACATCCAGTCCAACCACTTATATACATCCATAGATAAATATAAAAAATGATAAGATTAAATTGACCCGAAGGGACCTACCGCTTAGGCCGTACGCTGATAATTTGATAAAAAAAATTAATACTTGCTATACTTAGCATAAAATTGACAATACTCCAAACTGAACTTCTTGAACAAAGTTTTTCCAATTGTTCCTACATTTTTGCTGTATCTACGTACATGGAAATATACTGTAGTTTCATAAAATGAACAAGCTAAGGAAATTATTTATTTATTATTATCTGTTTAATCCAAAGTTTCTCCACTTGTTCCTAGATTGTTGCTGTACCTACATACATAAACAATTCTGTAGTTTCATAAAATGAAAAGATAACTATTCCTTATTTCTTGAAAATATTTTAGAAACATTGAATGTATTTTTTTCCGAATTTACCTTTCACCACAGAGTGCAGTAAAACAATAATACGCAGAACTGGGTACAAACCCAAAGCACAAAGGATCGTTTTAACTTATCAGACTGTATAGTTTCTGCTTTTTTTTGCATAGAGTGAGCATGTGATTGTAAGAGTCTGCGAAGGCGACCTACAGTACTCTTGCGCAGTGAAACTGGGAAACAAAAAAGCACAATTTTTCATCACGTAAGGAATACGATCTGATTATCTCGGGTATTTCAATTATATGCATATAGTTTCAACTGTATTGAAAATTTATGAATGTTCAATACAATAAAATCAGGGCAATACTTTTTCTAATTTTCTGTTAAAACCTTCTTTATAAGGAATTTTTAACGTTTTTTTTTCATTAAATAATAACTAAGATGCATTTATTTTCCCTGAACGCGGCACACAAACAACATTAAATTTTTCATTATCAAGTACGAAATATTTGGGCTTCTGCGTGGTGCCGTGGATAGCACACGCACCGGCTTTGTCGTAGCTCAGTGGCTCTAGTTATGATAAGTTGCAAGGGCGCCGATATGGGGGGCACTCGCCGACCCTCGCTGGAGAAAATTATACTATGCAAGATAGAAAACAAAGATAAAATGTTTATATGTGCTTTCAATATTTTATTTTATTTATATATTTATTGTCAACACAACAAGCTTTGTAACTCAATTACAGTGTCAATATTTGAAATGCTCATTTACAGACATTTCTTATTACAATATTTCTAAATGCGTTGGAAGACGAAGACATATCACATATATCCAATTCGATGGAAGTTCTACACATTTCATTGTAGGTAGTTACATATTCTCCAGATTGGTGATTTCATAATTATAATGTCCTTGCCTTTTTGCAGTGGAAGAAACCAGTGTTGTCTACGCGAGTTTTTCATGACGGGACACGAAACTGTAACAATGATACCAAGTCTGTGCAATCTAAGCCATTTTGAGTTATTTTCCTAAGATATAGTAGATCAGAAATGCTACGCCTTTGCTCTAATGAACATAAGCATAGTACAGTTTCTCTAATGTAGAAACGTTGTTAAATTTTCTTCCCATTCTTATCACAAATGCTAGAATTTTAAAAGCTTCGTTTGTAATACTTTTATGTGGCTGTTAAACGTTAATTTCATATCAAACGTGACACCAAGATTTTTTAACTACTTCGGGCCTACTTATGAATTTAACAATTAAATCTATAAATCGTTTTATTTGTATTGAATGATAAAATTTCGTATTAATTGCAAGTTGATTGATAACGAACCAGTTAGTAAAGTTGCGTAAACTATGCTGTTGTTTTATGGCATCTTCATGGAATTAATTTTAGCATATAATATTTGAGGTCATCCGCAAATAGCACCTTTTCATTGTTTGGTAAGAATTGCGGTAGGTCATTAATGAACAAGAGGAATAAGAACGGTCCAAGATTCGAGCCTTGCGGGACTCATGATAGTGTATATTCATCAGATTTGTGTTCCTTAAATAGAACAGACTGTCTGCGATTAGTTAGATAAGAGCACATGAACATAATCAAAGATAGAGAGAAGTGATGGTGATTTAATTTACCTAGTAATACATTGTGATTAAGTCTGTCAAATGCCTTTTCAAAGTCAATATAAATTGCATCGACTTGCTTTCCTTTGTCCAACGAGTTTTCAATAAAATCTGTAACAATTGCAAGGTTCGTTACCATGGATTCTTGTTAAACAATGCCATGTTGTTTAGTTGAGATAACGTCCTTCAAATGATTAATAATTCGTTGATATACTATCAGTTCAGAGAATTTTGCAAAGATTGGTAAGATTGCTATAGGCCTGTGGTTGGTAATTTCTCGTCTGTTGTTTGTTTAAGTATAGGACAAATTAAAGCAGATTTCCATTTGTTAGGGAAAATATATGTTTTTAGTGTCAAGTTGAACGCAATCAATAGGGAATATTTAAATTTATCAATACATTATTTCACTATATACGAGGCTATACCATCAGATCTAACTGTCGTTTTGGATTTTAGATTCTTGATAGCCTTTCCTATTTCGTTCAAATGTATTTGAGCTACATGCAGTATTCAGATTTGCTATCAAAATTACTGAACGGTTGAGAAGAGGATACAAATACTGATTGGAATGACTGTGAAAACGTATTAGCTATATCTTCATTGTTACACAAATCTGACCTTGAAATTTTAATATATTTGGGGGAAGATGTTTTGTTTTGTTTTTAATAAATTTCGACAGTCAACCTGGATCATCATTGATATTATTTTCAGAATTTGATATAAAGGTCTTATAGGCTATTTTTATGACTTTCTTGACTTCCTTACGCTATCAAACAAATTCCTGATAGTAGGGTTTTGAATGTTCAGTTTTGTATGTATAGACTTTATATGATAAATTGTTTTAACATTGAGCTACCTAATAACATCTTTAGTAGACCAGGACGGATACTTGGGACAGTTTTTTTTTTTTTTTGCAGGAGACACATTTTATAATTATTTCCTAAATAATATCTTAAAGTTTACTCACTAAGTCATTAACATTATTATACTCTTTTAAGCACTTCCAATAAACTTCCAGTATACTTTAAGGTAGGTTTAATGTACTTTATGACATGGTTCTTTTAGCGCCCTTAATTTAGTAAATATTGTCGTGGTTACCTTGTTGATAACTTTTAGTAAAACAGAAAAATTGTCACTTTATTCTTGGCCCCCTCTGAAAACCACAAGATGGGCGCCCATGATAAGTTGCTATTGGAAAATTATAATTTGATGTTATTTAATATTCCTATACACGTATTCAATCAATTTTATAGCTTAATGTGAAGCTTATACTTGAAATTGGATATTTGTTTCGAACGGAAAACTTTCCACCTCACATCACTAGTTACAAGTAGTTGTTTTAGTTATGAATTTGGTTCCAAACTATTACAAAGGATCGACACTGAGAAAAGTATATTACTTTTCTTTACTTTTCATTGTGTTTTTATGTCGGTCTAATTTGTCTTTTTACGTTATAGTGAGTGAAAATTCTCAAACCTGGAGGGAGGGAGTCAATTGCCCACCTTCAATGACGCCTCTGCCTATATCCATATAAGACATTCAATTACACACATCTTACCTGATTTCTTTGTTGTAAGGCTAATTACTATCATCCTCCAGCCCATTGGTATTTATCGGTGGGTCATTACATGTCAATTCAACACACCTTTTCTACCTCACCCTCTCAGATTTCTATGATTTTTGGTTTATTGCTAGTAACCGTTGAGAATATTAATGTTTTTTTTTTGTTTTTGTTTTTCGATTTCTTGACTAGTTTTGGTTCTATGGAAGTTCAAAAATTTAAAAATAATCCCATTTTCCGTTACAAAAGTTCTTATTACTCTGCACTAGTTGGTGCTAGAGAGCTCGGAAAGGGCTCATTTGAAAGCTCTTGTAATAAGCTTTCATTTGATATGATAAGCAACAGGGTGGCACAAAATGTTGTTCCCAAACAGTAAAAAATTCAATTTTCTCAAAATCGGACATCTCGTTTTTTTTTTGTTTCAAAAAAATCCTAAATGTTGGTCATATCTCCCTGTACCTACCTGAAAATTGTAACTTGGGACGATAATGGGATCGTGAGATATAAAATATTTTCGTTATATTTCTGGGGAAGAAAAAGCATTAGCGATCCACATTAAGATAAAAAACCTTTGGTAAACTTTGTTTTCTGGAGGTCACTTTAGTCATTAATGACTTCGGCCCGTCCCCAGGGCCTTCCTCGAACATTCCTGTCCCAGTCGGGATTCGAACGCGGGACCCTAGAGTTGCTAACCTGACGCCTGAGACCGAATCGCTACAAAGAAATAATATTATTTATGGTTTTGGCGTTAGGCATCTATGGCTCAGGCTGGGATAGGGAGGGGAAATGATGCAGGGCTCCGGGCTCCAAGGCTCGCCCCTGTGAAAATATACACAGACAGAGACAGTGTTACAAAAATATTTTATGTTATATGCATATTTGACAAGAGTTGTATAAACGCGTAATGAATGCTCTTGTAAACAAGCAACTGCATATAGGTTTCTTTTAATGAGTCTGTTGCAATAGGGCTCTGAGAGCTATTATTTCAAAGCTTATCATAACGTAGCCACGTCCCGCGGTTCCCCCGCGCTTTTTTGAAAGTATAGGAATAGCTATCGGCAAGTAACAGTATGGGGGGGGGGCATTTGAAAAATTGAATTTAAAAATAGGGTGGCAACGTTGACAAGTGGGTGCTTGGGTACAGGGAACAACCACAGTATGTTTTAATTGTGTCGAATATGTATACTCAAAGCATGATGCGAATACGTCGAACTGAATGGTAGTAGTAAAAATTTAATTTTCAAGATTGCTTGGCAACATTGTCAATTCTGGGACCTGAAGTACCTCTATGACGTGTCCCAGTACCTAAATACAAAGTTTGGTCTTAACATATTCAACGATATGGTAGCAATTAAACATTTTATTTTCTAAAATTGGTTGGCAATACTGACAACTGAGGTAACAGTCCAGTAAAGTTACTTTTGTAAGTTCGGAAAACAAATGTAAATTTCCACTGTGATTGCATCTGGATATGGATATTCACCACGGAACCCCATACATATATGGTCCCGTTGGCTATGCTGACCCGTATAGCAACCTCTACATAACAGGTTTCGTCCAACGTGTCTCTGGTCAATGACGTGTAAAATGCAGGGTTCGTTTACCCAACGTGAGGAACACTTACACGGAGGTAATGTCTTCTCTTCGGGCAAGGTACTGGATGTACTACCGTTCGTTACAGCCATGGTGACTGATAATCCTTCTCTGTCACCATTACTGGATGTACTACCGTTCGTTACAGCCATGGTGACTGATAATCCTTCTCTGTTACCAACACACTTAAACCACCTACCAGCACATGCGCAAACGTACATCAACGCACACAGCCAGCGCGCAAGTCACACACACACACACACAATCTTAATAAATACACTTACTCGCGCGGAGCGGTCTTTGATCATGTCAACCTGACAGACGTACTTCTTCAGCTGTCAAAAGTGATGAGAGGACTTGTCAAAAGTGATGAGGGTCATCAAAGGTGTAAGAGTCCTGTCAAAAGTGATGAGGGTACTGTCAAAAGTGATTAGTGGCTTTTGTTCAACATCCTTTGTTCGATCATACATCATTACCTCCCACTGCATACTTAGGTATGCTGATATCGAATAACGCTATTTTTACATGTACCAAACTCAGTTCTTTGTGTTAGCTTTAACATGTAGACTACCATTACCCTGCAAATGGTGTATCCAACTATTGACCACCCTAAGTGAGAATCCGACGGGTGCCAACTTCCTTGAGAAATCCAAAATGGCGGCCATCCACTATGACGCTCAAAAGATAAGCGTTGTCTTGGTTTTGAATGATTGTATCTCCTAAACTACCTTGCCGGCCGGGTGGTCGAGCGGTCTGCGGCGGTAGGCTATCGACTCAACGGTCCCGGGTTCGAGTCCCGGCAGGGGCATGGTTGTGGATTTTAACACTTAACAGCTCAAGGCAAATCATGACGGGCCGAAGTCCAAAGTTACTAAGCTGGCCCATATAAATATAAAGTTTACCAAAGTTTTCCTAAACTACCTGCCCAATCTTTATCGCTCGAGCACTAAATTATGTAGAAGATAACACGATAAATTATGACATCACTTATTGATACTCATACTTAAAATTAGTAATCATGAAAATAATTGAATTAAAAACTTTATTTTTTTCGAACAACTTTTCAATCATATATTGCAAAGTTACATGCAAACGGCTAGAATAATCGTAAAAGGAGATCGTTATATTTGCTTTAATTTAGCGTATTTTTATACATTAATAGATAGCTAAGTTATTGATAGTAAAAAAATGGTAACTTGGAATCCTTTGGTTTTCAGTGAAAGATGTATTTAAAAGGTATATCATAATTTGTTTTACATAACACTAACATGTGAGAAATATGCAAGAAATATGTATATTTTGCTCACATGAGAAACTTAAATGAAGTGACAAAACTTGTCATCATATCTAGCTGTACGAATTCAATATGGCTGCTAAACGTTTTCCTTTTTTTCAACCTAAAGCTACATTATATCTTCCGAACTGATGTAACAAAGTTCTTAGCTTTACATCATTTCACAACTTTGAACCTTCACACTACATGCGCACATACATATAAGCATTACACAGTTCTCAAATTTTATGCTACATAGGTCTACTTGCGGATTTTTCGATTGCATGAATAACATAGCTACATTTTAATTTACACTATACACTTTTCAACTTTTTTATTTTTTCAAAATAAATACATATTTTCATGATCGGTAGAATACGTATTCGAAATTTTCGTGAAGCCATTCACATAACTATCGTCACCATTACATCCACAGAAAATTGTACAACTCAATATTGTTGCAAAACACCCACACCATGAGGTCGAACACTTCGGTTGTTGCAAACAACCGGGGATATCATTTGTAAAACACTATCTAGGGTTATAGTTATATTGTCTGGAAGCATCACTGGCTCTCAGGATATTGACGGGCGTTGTTCTTGATCCTATATTTTTAGTATCTGCCAAATATCAGGTAGACATCTGCTTCTTGTAAATATTGCTGATATATTCTGTGTAATTCGTGACAAAAACTTGCAATATTCCAAACGAATTACAGGGGGCATTTATAAGAGCCATTAGAGGGGGCATTTTTAAGTCTCATAACATGTTATGAGACATAAAAGTGGTATATGGAATGGAATTTGGAGTGATATGTTTAATGTGACCACATTTATGAGGTACGGCAAGGGTCGCAGTGGCATAATTGGAGAAAATATGGTTGCAACTTGGCCATTAAGTCTGTACCTTTTCGAAAAATTGAACATCGGCGATATGAGAAGTGGGAGTGTAATATCTTCATCTGCTGAGATTCACAAAGAAGAAACTGACTCTAGTAAAAGAGATATATTGTTGACAGAAAGAAAATACGGGATAAATTAACGCACTGCGTAGATCCATTAGATTCCTCCCAGCGTCCTGATGTATTGATAAATGTAACTGGAAGTGCATATACAGATGTAGTCAATGTTAACAACACAACTACCATGGGAAAGAACCAGATGGAAGAGTTCAAAAACTGCTGGCCAGAGGGATTTCACAAACGCATTGCAAAGAAGGTGGTTACTATGAATGCATTGAAGAAACGTGTAAATATAAATGGGGCTCCTATCTTCGCCACAACATTTATATACTCTCATGTTATTAGACTGTTCATTTCCAGATCATTACATGAATCTCAAATCCTAAAGCATGAATTAGCACCAGTACCGACGTCTCGCTTCCACGACAATGGATCGATGCTAAGTACTACGAAAGCAATCTTGAAATCAGTATTGACAATTGGACAGTGGCAGAATACAACAATATCCTAGTTCATATATTTTGGACGGCTGCGCAGTCCTCTGGTTTGTGGCTTGGACATAAAATGGAACTGCTTTAGTAATTGTCAATAATTACACAGAATACATCAGTAAATATTTACAAGAAGCAGATGGGTTCCTGATATTTGACAGGTACTATGAATATAGCATCAAGAGCAAAACCCGTGAATAGCGATCTGGTACCTGTTCTACTACGTAATATGAACTAAATATCAGCGGTCCTTTTACATTAAAGAAAATAGTGCTTACAGTTGTGCATAATAAGTTGCAGGTTATAAGACATATATGCAATTACCTTAAGGATTGGATGAAACATTCCGGAACTATACATCGCCTTATAGTTACCTGTCAAAAATTGATTCCTTTTGAAATCATACAGCATTGTACACTTCCACGTGAAGACTTATTCAACAAGCTCTACATTTGGCCAGGATAGTAGAGGAAATGGGACACATTAAAGTCATCTCAGACGACACAGACGTGCTTGTTTTACTTCTTCATCATTCTACAGGAAGTGACACGCGCAGTAAAATTACCATGGAATCTCCAGCTAAGAACAGAACAACCACGGATATTTCTACATCAGTGGATAAGAACTCGGGTATCGTTAAGCATTTGCTTGCTGCACATGCATTAACCGGATGTGATACAGTGGAAATTCTTCATGACGTTGAGAAGAAAAGGGCTATTCAAGTAATCGCATGAGGTTTGGAAAACTTTGCAACGTGGGCAATCCAGGAGCAGATATTGATACGGTAGTAGCAGAAGCAACGGAATTCGTATAAACTTGTTATGATGTGCAATTAAAAGGGAAGGCCATGCCAGACGTCCGGTAGAGGATGTGGGCCAAAGAAAGTAGGAAAATCGAAAATGTCTCTTACATCTTTATGGTCACTACCACCAACAAACGAGACATTCACCGAGAATGTTAAAAGGGCTCAGTTTCGGTGCTGAATTTGAAAATCTGCAATGAGATCAATAGCCACATCAGTTAAATCCGTTAGAATATGCTGGTTTCGAGATGACACAGGAAAATCGTTAGAGCCAATGATGTTTCCAAACAATATAACCATAGCCCCAGATACTGTTTTACAAATGATACGCTGCGGTTGTTAGCAACAACCGAAGTGTTCGACCTCATGGTGTGGGTGTTTTGCAACAAAATTGAGTTGTACAATTTTCTGTGGATGTAATGGTGACGATAGTTATGTGAATGGCTTCACGAAAATTTCGAATACGTATTCTACCGATAGCGAAGAAAGTGATGATATCATTGAAAATTCATGAAAATATGTATTTATTTTGAAAAAATAAAAAAGTTGAAAAGTGTATAGTGTAAATTAAAATGTAGCTATGTTATTCATGCAATCGAAAAATCCGCAAGTAGACCTATGTAGCATAAAATTTGAGAACTGTCTAATGCTTGCATGTATGTGCGCATGTAGTGTGAAGGTTCAAAGTTGTGAAATGATGTAAAGCTAAGAATTTTGTTAAATTAGTTCGGAAGATATAATGTAACTTTAGGTTGAAAAAAAGTAAAACGTTTAGCAGCCATATTGAATTCGAACAGCTAGATAGGATGACAAGTTTTGTCACATCATTTAAGTTTCTCATGTGAGTAAAATATACATATTTCTTGCATATTTCTTACATGGTAATGATGTAAAACAAATTATGATATACCTTTTAAATACATCTCTCACTGAAAACCAAAGGATTCCAAGTTACCATTTTTTACTATCAATAACTTAGCTATCTTTTAATGTATAAAAATACGCTAAATTAAAGCAAATATAACGATCTTTGAAAAGTTATTTCTATCCCTTTTATGATTATTCTAGCCGTTTGCATGTAACTTTGCAATATGTTATTGAAAAGTTGTTCGAAAAAATAAAAAATTTTAATTCAATTATTTTCATGGTTATTAATTTTAAGTATGAGTATCAATAAGTGATGTCATAATTTATCGTGTTATCTTCTACATAATTTAGTGTTTGGGCAAATATTTTAGGAGATACAAGCATTCTAATTCAGGACTACGCTTAGCCTTTGGGCGCTATATTGCATGGCCGCCATTTTGGATTTCTCAAGGGTGACAAGGTGGCACCCCTCAAATTCTCACTAAAGATGGTTCTGTGAATAAGCAAATACAAAAAGTTATTTGCTCAGACCACAATACAAAGTACACCTAAATTTTGCCACCGGAATAAAGTGCATTAAATCATTAATGTGCCAACTCTCGGTTAATCTTGGATTTCTAATACTGACCGGATTTATCAATAACAGAACTTATTTATCTTATCTAGTGTTGATGAATACTTCTACGGTAAATAACTGCTAAGTGTTGGGACCGACGAATTCATTCGCCATCCAATACATCTATTCAATGCCATTCATATGTAAATAGTTGAAGAATTACGAAATTTAATAGACGACAGATCTTTCGAAGAACAAACACTGACTACGCATCAACAAAATGTCGGCCAACTCACATGACACTAGACCTATCACGCCCTTGACATGCATGCTCATCTAAGGATATTTATCTATAGAATCTGTATGTCGAAACCTTCAGTCCCGTAAAGAAAAATAAATTTGACTGCATTCTAAAATACTTATGGAGCATTAAGAAATGCTTGTGTATCAAACAAAATACGAACACAAATACGCACAATACTTGCTTAGTACATTTGTCCTTTATTTCATTAAAAAACAATAAACTTTGCTGAAAATGAAGTAACAAAGACATTCTAATATACTACACTGTAAAAATAGGAAACACAACGTTCATCGAAAAAATGGAGGCAGCTGAGCTATATATATGACTGTTGCAACGTATTTCATTCAAGCAGAACATTTTTTAAACTAGAAAAGAATAAAAGGTAATATTCCTTTAAAATTAAAAATTAAAAATTGCCGTGTTTTGATCCAGGGTCCACAAGCACACTGGTCAGACACTCTTGCCGCTTAGCTACTTTTTTTTAAATTTAAGTTTTATACATTTTCCTGGAAAATATAAGGAACTATTTTCCTTGAGAAAGGCTCATAAATTTTTAGAGGCTGTGTCTACGGTTATTTACTAGCATACCTGATAAAATACTAATAATATTTACCTGTTTTAAATATAAATGGCCCTATAATAGTTACCATATAATTTATCTTTTTTGTCTATTTTCATATATTGAAATTTCTCTATCAAATATTGCACATAGTATTTAACATCGGTGACATGATGTTGATATAGTAAAATATATATTGTTTGTATTGTAATCCAGTACATAATTCTTCTTTTTGCCCTTGGAAGCATTCTGAATGCTGGATAATATATGATCTGCTCGGTAGTAAACGTGTGAAAAATCCTCTAGTAGTTATTTACTTTGTACTGTATCCAGATATTAACTTTTGTTGTACACTCTGTTATTTTATGCCATAAACTGTCCGGTTTTTGACATGGAACACATACGTATATCACTATTAACAATATGCTTGTGATATAATCTTATCTTATCGGGCCAGATCTGATGGATGAGTTGGAAACCTAAATTATGTAAGGAAGGCATATGTCTACTTTCATTTATATTTTGCCATATAGCAGACCAGTCCTCCTCCGTGTGATTACTTTGTACTAAATGTAGGACTTTGGGTTCTTAGATAATGATAAAATGCCTTTACTGTCCACTCGTCAATTTGCAATGATTCGTTGTGCGATTCGTCAATTTGCAATCATTAGTTCACTAATTTAATAGTTCATATTTACCTGTAATTTAATAGTTCATATTTTGAAAATATGATTTAGTAATGTAATGATAGCGTTGGGAAAATTCGTGTACCGCAAAACTTGGGTTAAAAAGGGAATGTTTACTGTTGAGAAGGCATCTTTGAAGTCAGTTGACATGACCATAAAATCTGGCACACCTTGAAATTTGTAAATATAATCTGCTTTCTCAAGTCGGCGAGCATGACCTGTATGGGGCGTGTGTGAGCCACTCCTCCCTGACTATCGTCCAATAATTCTTTCATATGTGGCTGGAATCTTAACATCAGTACTTTATCTAATATTTTATAGTCCATATTAAGTAAAAAAATAAACGATACTTTTGATACCTTGTAAAAAAAGCATTAAATAGTCGTGTAAGAACCGGAATAATTAAGTTATGAAATTTTAGATACCATCTTACCCCGAAACCGTCCTCCCCAGAGGACATGCCTTGTTTCATACTCTGCAGCGCTACTAATATCTCCTCAGAAGTGAAGGGTTGCTCCAACTCAGTAGCTGCTGTTTGGGAAAGCCGATTCCATTTCGGTACTGGGTGCAGAAAATCAGCGTGATTTGATTCTTTTTGCTGAAAGAATTCTTTGTAATCCTGTCTAATATTATTGTACATTTCCTGTCCCTCTACTTCCAAACCTGTATTGTTTATATAGCTATTGATGATTTTTAATTTTGCTCTTTTTCGTTCGTTAATGATATGGGGTAGAGGGGGTCCTCCATCCCCCCTAATTGTTTCAACTTAGACCGTGTGATCTGTCTATTCTGTAATTTTCTAAACACACTTTGCGTTTGTTTTCCGTGTGCAAGCCACTTTATGTCTTCTTACGCCCAGACATTGTAATGTGCCAACCTTACATAACAATACTGAGCCTGATTCTTTTGTTCCTGGTATCATTGTTTACAAAAGTTTTTAGTTTCAAGTCTAAGATTTTTTTAAATTGACCCACCAGCGTTGTAAATTAGTTTGCATCTGTGGTTTCGTTAAATAATATTGACATATATTATGAACTAATAATACATGCTCTGGGTTATCTAAAATAGATTCATTACATTTCTAAGTGTATTTACAAAATAAATGGGTCGATATCGACGCGTGCAAAGAAGCTACGATCATTAGATGATCAGAAAATATGAGCTTTTCCAAGGCCACCTTTTGTATTTTGCCTCTAAAATTGTGTGAGACATAGATGACATCTATACGCGAGATTCCTTTCGGTTAGAAATATGTGTGGCCAGACTGGCCGGGCCTTAATTCTGGCCAAATATCAATTAGATTATATTCTTTGAATATATTTTGTAAACCTCTACTAATATTCCTACCCGTTACACCATTTATGACGAGTCTTGTAGCATTATATCTGCTAGTACAATAGTTGGATAATTATGGTGTTTCTGAAGCTCATTACCTAATACACTATAAAAAAAGTTTTCTCGTTCTACACTATGTTGTGAGCCACTTTTAGAATAAACTGCTATTATCACTATTTGTTGCACTTTGACCGATATAAGTCGACCACTGTCGTGCAAAAAAGGTCACTGAATGTTAAATCTTGTCTCAATTTTAATGATATCCCTGCTTCAGTATCATTATTGTAATTATAAATTATATTGTAATTGTCAATTATCCATGTATTTACTTGCGTCTCTTGAAACGCCGCAATTTGGATGGACTGTTGATTAAGCAGTCGCATCACCTCTGCAATTTTCACAGTATGTATGGCTTTATTGACATTAAAACTGCATGCCTTTAATGTGTGAGGTCCTGCACTCATGAAAAAGTTAAGCCATAACGAGAGCACAAAAATAGTCTGGAAACGTAGCATGGTGAATATGTCTATAAGTTTCTATTTTATAAATGAAAAGTTGGTACGTACCTTTCTTGTCGTGTTTGCTCGCAGTGGGATGTCTGTACTTATTGGCTACCTTCACTGTGACGTTCTCGGCTGGCTGGTTGGGATCCTTTTGCACTTGCTACTTTTCCACCTCCAATGTCTTGACCACGATTTTTTGTTCGCAGACGGGCTTGTTTTCGCTTTTTTTGTTGTTGACGAAGTTTGGATAGAGACGACTCAGAATTTCCGATTGTTTTCGTACGTTGACGTTTACCATCTTTCTGTTTGATCACTTCTAAGGTATCTTCAGAACGGGATGGGGATAAAAAATCCCCCTCCTGTCCACTTTCTTTTTCACTAAAATATCACCTGTGGACGACCGTCGCGAAACACTGGGTGTAACACTTCCCCCAATCACATCAGCTTGAACTGCAGCCACTTCATTTAAAACACTTCCTTCTGTAGTGGATAAATTAGCCGTAACTAATTCTGGTTGAATACTTTCTTTTACTTCTATCACGTTGGGAAGTATAGGACCACTTGGATTGAATTTTTGTACCTGCTATGTTGGTATAATAATCTCGGCCGTAACCTCTTCCTGTCTGTCGCTTCCCCCTCCCTCCTTCTTGGAGTTCCTAGCTGGTGTATGACCTTGCTCCAACTCGATTGCACTTTGATTCCCAGGGTTGCCAATGTTTTCTTGTTTGTCAGATTTTTGCCTCTGTCGTTTATTAGATAGAAGTGGAAAAGTTTCAGAATTAAATTCGATGGGTCTCTCTCCACTCGGTGTCTGCCTAATAGGATTTTCTTGCCGCCGGTTGTCTTCTGGTGCTGATTCTGCCTGATTTACTATTGAACGTTGGATTCGTGTTCGAACTTTAAAATTGAAAATTGACATGTATTGTGTTTTTAGCTCATAAAAATGAATGAGTCTTTTTCCAGTGTACACGTTTGGTAGGCTTGAATTAACGGGGAAGAATATCTTAGATACTCGAGACATTGTAACTGACTGAAAATACGCGACACGGTATCGTCGAAAACCTCGAGCGGAATATTCCAGCGGGAGATAACAGTAGTTTCACTCAAATCCAAAGTTACGGGAAGTATAATGCGTTCATTTTCATTCACATAAGTAACTTTTCCTGCACTCAATTTCAAAGCACAATCCGCTACTTGTTGAGACACCACTTTAATGAAACACGAACGTTAGTACGAATCTGATTTTGTACACAAAATGTCTTCCGGGTTCAAATATAAGTCCCTCTTAATCGCTTCATGTAAGTTTTCAAAACTGAGTTTCGTTTGTAATTGTCCCAAATCCACTCGTAGAGTATTAATTCGTTGTACTATAGTACTAGGCCTATATGCCATCACTCATATTCGTAATAGGAATAGTTAATATGTATATATTATCAGATATTACAATTCAACTGTAGACGCACGCTCACTTGCTTGTGTCCACTAGTCACTGCCACTCTGTAACACAGAGCTCAAAAGAAGACGTCTTCGCCTTGGCACTTCCTGACTGGTTCTGCTACGAATGCAGTTGGTGTTTCTGGCTTTCCGAGTGATATCTAGCTAGGGTTTTACTGCGAAGGAGGTTAATCATTAACACGTTTTTGATTTTACTATGAGGAATGTCTCGTGAAAAGAGGAGAGATACGTTTGCTACTGTGTAAAGATTTATACCTAACTTAATTTCCCTTCCCACCAATGTAACACTTGCCGTTCTCGGTCCACCAGTGAACTGTTTACTGTTCACAGTGTAAAGGCAATATAAACACTCAAAATGGCGGGGCGTTCAGTGACAAGTAAGTAACGATACTCCTGTTACTGGATTATAGAATGTCCGACTAAGGCTTAAACTTCATCCACAAAAGTACGTAACCTCAAAATTGCCTGTTTAGCTTACACTTCGATTAGAAAATGACCGAGTTTTAAGCGTAAAATAAGTTGAACGTTCACGGACAAATCACTTTGGCCAGTTTCAACCCATTTTTAGTTAACGTTATTCTATTACAAAGAAAATGTTTAACTTTAAAATGGAGTTAATTTTACCAATCGTTCCACTAATAGGCTTACACAATATCCAAGCTTAAGAGTAAATAAAAAAAAACCGCTAATTTTCGACTTTTATTTCTTCATAAAGTGGAGTAACTTTCATCCATTTCGTGTTTCCACTTTTTAAAGTGTAGATTTCTCACTACACATAAACAAAAGACAAACAATTGTGCAAGCGTACATAGCGTTGCTAGAGTGGGTACAGCTTTACTTCACTTGCTCGTTGGAAAGCGGAAGAGAAGTTATTTTGTAGAAATCAAACGGCAACTTCTGCGCCGCGCTCTACACTCTTTCACCGGTCAGAATAGCTTGGCGCGTCGAGCTTGTCATGGCAACCAAGCAGTTTACCGCCCGTCAACTGAAAGAAATTAACTTGTCTGCCTAAAGCAAAGTAAGTTAAATTATCCCTGCCGTAGGAGGCACTCGTAGTTGCATTTTTGAAGGTTTACAAAAGTAGCATCGTAAACTTCCAGCGCCGTAATATTTGCTTCTTGCAGGATACGAAACTGATAAAAACTCTTTTTTGTCTGTTTGAATTTTATTATCTCTATTTAATTTTCTCTCAAAAATAAATTTTCTTTATTTTAGTGAAGTACAGCTTCACTAACGTCACTTGGCGAGCCGCTACTGTGAGCTACTGAAAAAGTGCTTCATTTTCAGTATTTATGGCCTCCTGTAACAAGATGGCGTTACTTGGCAGCTATTACTGAAGTATTTAGCTTGTCCTTGAAGAGAATAATATGCAAAAATAATAGATTGTAACATAAAAGCAAAATACATTATTAGGAAAACTTACCATCTGTTCAAAATTAAGTTACGCCATTTTTGATGTGCTATTTAATTTTTTAAATAGCAATTATAATGTGTATTTCATTAAACAATTATTAGGAATAAGCTTTTTAATAACCTCAAATTTAAGTCATCTATCTATATATCTAGAAATTTAAAATAGAATCAAAATTCTGTAATTGTTTATTCCAAAGGTCATGTTTAACTATGATATATCTATAAATAGTCATATATGGTGCAGCGTTTACTTTTAAAATAAAAGTAAAATAAAAACGCCTTTCCGGTTGTTAAAATTACTAGAAAATGCGTTGTACGGTTCAAAAATGTGGAGAAAGAATTGACCTAGAAGTCTTACACATTTCAGTAGTAAAGAAAGATGCCCAATAACGATTCAATTCAATGCTATAAGAATATAAATTGAATCATAGTTTCCTTTCTATTACGAGTAAGAAAGAAAAGTTCAATAATGTTTGAAAAATTGACGTATAACAACATTTCAGAAACAGATGGCAGAAACAGGTCACGTTTGGGGACAGATGCTAGGTTTGATGGATGCTTCAGAGCAAAGCGCTTTCTTTCACATATATCGATCCACCACAAGATGGCAGTTAGACGCTGTTGACCACACAGGAGAATGAGGCCTTGTTTCCTCTTGTAGCTCCGTGTCACGCTATTCGTGGTGAACGACGAAAGACCAAAAGAAAGGGAAGTCGCTGTTGAAAACTTCACCAGCAAGTTCATGCAAATTTCACGACCATTCTTAGAGTCTTGAAAGTTTAAGTGGAGAATTTTTTATGATGTTGCCTGTTGGCAATTTCTCTACATTCTTACATAATAGAGACAGTTAACTTCACGGTGGAAGGACTGCTTTGGGCCAGTAACTGTTCCAACTACAAATAATTCAGTCTGCGAAATTATTTCCACATCATTGTGAAAAGTTATTTCGTATGTTTCATTCTTTGAAAACAACTATAAACTAAATGCACATTACCAAGAGATATAAAAAATACACTTTCAGGAAATATAAGTTTCAGTATTTTTCTGCTACACTTAAATCCTCTTACAAACAGATTCATTATTCTAACTTTTATCGTATTCATGCATATAAAAATTCGCTAATGGACTTTGGATCTACAATGGAGAAGCATGCAGGTTCAAATCCTGCTGCCGATCATCCTGTATGAAGTTTTACAGGGTTTGCTCAGTTTCACGAGGCAAATATCTGGACGACAAATTGGTAATACTAGCCGCTACCTTCCCTAACCCATTTCTGGAAATGCTCGCCCAAAGAAGACATTTCTGAGACTTATGACGGAATTAGGCAAAAAGGTACTGCCATGACAATAGAAGATACAAAGGGAGTTGAGAAGTTCACGTCCTAACAGAGAATGGGTTGAAATATTTGAATGAGTTATTTCAGAAACCGGACTTCTCCTGCTCCACACAATATTTTCAGATATTCAACAAAATTTGTTTATATGATTCGAAATGAAACCTAATCGATCCAGATTTTTTTTCAGTTGTTAATGTAGCGATCACGCATAGCAGACCTTTCTAATGAACTTAGTTTCCCAGGCCCCTTACGTCCGTGGACAAGTCCACTTTCTGCAATAAACAAAAAAATTGCCCTGAAAAGTAATTTTCGACTCATGTACTACGGTATATTTCACTTATTTTTCTATGAAAATGATACATGACGTAAAAACAAAACAAAATATAGATCTCTGAAAAAGAATTGTAGGTAAAGAACACATTTTAGGCAATGAACTAAGACATTTCCTGTGAAAAATAACCCTAAAGCGGTCGCGTGGATTTTGCATAGACGCCAGTAGATACTTGAATTATTCTTCAAGGAGTGAGTTGTTACGGCCTTTCTGCTCGTTTCGAGTAGCTGAGTTTTGCATTCCACTCCACCTACTGGCGTATACCACGATGAACTGTGTTGAAAGAGGACGTACCATGGGGTCTGCGTGGACCCCACGCGACCGGATTGAGTTCTGCTGTGTGATTGTCTTTTCAAATCTTTTTTCGTTTATAGCAAAGTTTTTATGGTACTTGTGTAAACGAAAGAATAAATGACTTGCATTACTAGTAAAATATTCGTTATTAAACGCAAATACATATTAAGAATACTGTATACGTTAAGGCCCAGGCAGACCCCACACAACTGAATTCGTTGCCTTTCTTCTGACAATTTTTTATTCAAATAAGTTGGTATCTAGTAGTCGAAATTACTATAAGTAAACGAATCCAGCAAATAATTCTTTTAGTGGAACGTACGTTAGAGACTCTAAAGAAGTAAATTCATCTCAAAGCGAATACCAAGATTGTCTATGAATGTGTATTTATCACTGGGGACCGCAAGTAACCGTATTTGTGTAACGCAAGAGCGTGACCGCTGTAGAGTTGTTCCGGGTTATCTATTATGACATGGCTTTATTTTTCTGCGAAAGTGATATATTGCAACGCACAGTTTTTGGAAATCCTGGCTGGGAATCGCCAAAAACTGCAACGACCCCAACCCAAGATCCCAAAAGAGATCACACACGTACACTTCCTGGCCAGGTGAAGTCAAAACAGCAACACCAAAACAAACCAGGAATGCAAATAGGGTCGCCAGGAGCCTAGAGTACCCACGCAACGCATCTAACCTAAACTCTAGCTCCAAAAATTTTCTACACCCCAGACGAGCGGCGCAGAAATGCCTTCCAGATTTAAGAATATCTGGGAAAGAGGATTCCAGATCCTTGTGATCGCTGTGAAAAACAATAATTTAGAACGAGGGAGGAAATACCGGTAA